>AWOL01S0029909.1:1556-37299 GCA_000715115.1 Nicotiana otophora
GATTAAGCATATATTGCGATATTTAAAGGGAACTCTTGATATGGGTTTGTTTTATGCTAACAAAGATAGTGCAGATCTTGTTGGTTATGCAGATGCAGGTTATTTATCTGATCCTCATAAAGCTAAATCTCAAACCGGGTACATTTTTACATGTGGAGGTACAATCATATCATGGCGCTCCACAAAATAATCTATTGTTGCTACTTCTTCAAATCATGCTGAAATAATAGCTATTCATGAAGCAAGTAGGGGATGCGTATGGTTGAGATCAATAATTCGTTTTATTCGAGAAAAATGTGGTTTGGAATGTGAGAAAAGACCCATAATTTTATACGAAGACAATGCTGCATGCATAACCCAATTGAAGGGGGATTTATAAAAGGAGATAGAACGAAACATATTTCACCAAAATTATTCTACACACACGATCTTCAGAAAAATAGTGACATTGATGTGCAACAAATTCGTTCAAGTGACAATCCGGCAGATTTATTCACCAAATCTTTACCAACTTCAACTTTTGAGAAGATGGTATACAAGATTGGAATGCGGAGACTTAAATATTTGAAACAAGGTTTTCATCAGGGGGAGTAAAATACGCGATGTACTCTTTTTNTAATTTTATACGAAGACAATGCTGCATGCATAACCCAATTGAAGGGGGATTTATAAAAGGAGATAGAACGAAACATATTTCACCAAAATTATTCTACACACACGATCTTCAGAAAAATAGTGACATTGATGTGCAACAAATTCGTTCAAGTGACAATCCGGCAGATTTATTCACTAAATCTTTACCAACTTCAACTTTTGAGAAGATGGTATACAAGATTGGAATGCGGAGACTTAAATATTTGAAACAAGGTTTTCATCAGGGGGAGTAAAATATGCTATGTACTCTTTTTCCCTTAATAAGATTTTTTATTTTCCCGCAGGGTTTTCCTTATAAGGTTTTTAATGAGGCAGCTAGCAATACGTATTACTAAACATGTGTACTCTTTTTCCTTCACTAGGAGTTTTTTCCCCACAGGATGTTTTTTTCCTAGTAAGGTTTTAATGAGGTACATTATCTTTTAATGAATATACAAGGGGGAGTGTTATAAATATATTACATTATGGATGTTCATTTAGTACTCTGTTGTAAATAAGCTTCCTGAAGAAGTTTATTCATATGAGGCTCCGCCGTAAATATGTTTATCTATTTAGTACTCCATTGGAAATAAGCCTCCTGAAGAAGCTTATCCTTTCGGTACTCCGTTATGGATAAATATCACCCATGATAGAAGATTATCTATATGCCGCACATCATCTTAAAATAGCAGCTTACACAGCAGCTTGCAGTAGCAGCTTACACAACAGCTTCCTTTCTTCTATAAATAGAGGAGAATTCAGTTCATTATGTACATAAGTTTGAAGTTTGAATAATATATCAGTTTCTCTCTATACTTGTCTTTACTTTACTGTCTTTATTTCATAACAAAAAGTAACTTTAGCTATAATGTCAATTTTGCATTAGAGTTTTCGTGGAATCAAAGTTAAAGAAGTTATTTATATTACTTTTGTCATTACACAAAAAATTGATTGTACATATACATGTCACAAAAACGTATTGTTAATCTTTCATTTTCAAAGAAATTAAAAATCAAGTTATAATAATTTTCTCTTTGATGAACATTGCCTACTTTGTTAAAAAGCTATTTGGGCTTTTTTCACTTTTAGCCCCCGCTAGAAACTATTTATATTCGATAACCGAAAAAGTATAGAAAATTTGTATTATTTTTGTATATACAAAAAATATACATTTTTCACCTAGTATTTTGAGAGCGGCTATACAATATAATTTTTCAAGCTTTTTTGGTCAAAAATGAAGAATTTTAAGAAACCACTATTGTTTAGTAGCTATTAACTTCCTATAACTAACATATATATAATTACTTCCGATAGCTACTATTCAGTTATTATGGTAGTCTATTCATTTTATTCGCGCTACTGTATTCATGAATACAGTAGCAAAAATCTCCTAAAAACAGGGGAGTCCAGTTGTACGCGACTGAATTCAGATGTATTCGCTCCATGTATTCATGAATACAGTAACGATAACTACCTTAAAAATAGGTCTGTCCAGCTGTCTAATAACGGAAAGAGGATCAATTAACATGATACACATCTAATATAACTCAACAAAATCAATTCTAACACGCCTCATTATCAACTCAATTAATTAGAATGATTTTTAGACGCTACACACAAAAAACATAGGATTGTCAATTCAGCTTCAACATAACACAACCTGCAAAGCTTCATATATCCAGTCAATTCTTTTCCTGGTATTGTTCGAGGTTTTGATTTGACCGTCATTGATAGGAATTTTTTCTGCCCGACATTCATTAATACAAGTATTTACAGAATATTTAATAATTCAATACACTATATGGCAAGCTTAACAATGATAATTCGTCATTCTGGGAAGTGGAACAATGAAAATTGTTATGTCGATTATTCGATTGAGGGGATATTGAAAGCATATAGTAAATTAAATATTCCCTATTTGTTGAAAGTGTGTATTCAATCGGTATAATGTATATGTTATTTTAAATTCTGGTGTAATGTATAAGAAAGTTTCAATGTGATACCTTAATACATGTAGGAATATAGCATGTAATATGAATATTTATTGAAAGCATGTATTCATGCGTAAGGTATGTAATCAACCTACTGCTTGTATTCAATTGTATTTAACTGTTGTATTCAGTATGTTTTAATATTTGCTTTTTACTGTTGCATTCATGATATTCAATGTTTGTATTCATTATATTCATTATTTTATATTTAGTGTATTCAATTGTATTTGTATTAACAATATTTTAGTTATTCCTAATACATGTTTTTACTGCTGTATTCAGTATACTTTATTGGTTGTATTCACTATATTTTTAGTTGTATTCAATATATTTTACTGTATTCATTGTAATTCAAAATTAAACGTATTCACTGTTTTTATATTGTTTATTTTCGTGTTTGTATTTAGTGTATTTCAATGTTTATATCTTGTATTCATGCATATTGTATGTACTCCATGTATTCATGGACAAATACATGTTTTGTAAATATGTCCAAAACTTATGTTTCTCCATTTAGTGTAGGTTGTACCATCGACTGAACACTTGCACATGGTGAATGATAAAAGAAAGTTATTATACCATTTGTGTAACGACCCGGCTGGTCGTTTTGAGTAATACAATCTCGTTTCCCCATTTACTGAATATTTTATGCTCAATTGTGATTATGTGATTTGTCAGGGAAGTTTCGGAATGAATTGAAACACTTAGTTCCAAGATATAAAGTTTAAGTTAAAATAGTTGATCAGATGTTGACTTATATGTAAATGACTCCGGAATAGAGTTTTGATGACTCTAATAGCTCCGTATAGTGATTTTGACTTAGGAGTGTGTCCGAATAATTATTGGGAAGTCCGTAGTTGATTTTGGCTTGAAATGGTGAAAGTAGGAAATAGAAGGTTTAGAAAGTTGGCCGGGAGTTGACTTTATTGATATCGGGGTCGGAATCCAGTTCTGGAAATTTTTATAAGTCCGTTAGGTCATTTATGTCTTGTGTGCAAAATTTGAGGTCAATCGGACTTGATATGATAGGTTTCGGTATCGAATGTAGAAATTGGAGTTCGTTAGTTTTCATTAGGCTTGAATTGGGTGCGATTCCCCGAGAGACTGGAGATTTGCGAGTGATATTTATGGGATCGATCTGCACACCGCAATATATTTTATTTATTTATGCATGTATTTGGCTTATTATAGTACTCCGGAGTTTGCACCCCACACAGTGAGCGCGGTGGATAATATATTTGGGATGGAGTTCCCTGGGCATGGAGTTGCCATATATATTCACATTTGGGATGGAATTCCCTCGGCATGGAGTTGCCCTATACATTATATTTGGGATGAAGTTCGCTGGGCATGGAGTTGCCATGTACATTTATATTTGGGATGGAGTTTCCTGGGCTGGATTGGCCATGTACAGTACTGAGTGACTGAATGTCAGTTATTATGTATATATATTTGGGATGGATCTTCCCTGGACTGGATTTGCCATATACAGTACTAAGTGATTGAGTACTCTGAGAGTGTGGGTACACGAGGCTTCCATTGTAGAGCATCACATACAATATGTACATTAGCATGTAGATTTAGAGATTTCATACTCCTCATATCATTCAAATTGGATCTATTTTTACTTGTATTTAGTTTATATGTTCTGCTTGAAAGCATGCCTACATTTCTGTACTGTTATTTTCTATAATTGGACTGTAATTGTTGAGATCGTCACTACTTTCAACTCAAAGATTAGTCTTGTTACTTATTAAGTACATGGGGTCGGTTGTACTCATACTACACTCTGCACTTCTTGTGTAGATCCAGGTACTTCCGGATACGACGGTTGCTTGATTTTGGAGATTTTATCTATTGGAGACTATCGAGGTAGTTGCTTTGATGTCCGCAGACCTTGACTCTCTTTCCTTTCAGTTATTTGTATTGTTCTATATTTTTATATTGTGTTTTCATCAGTCAGACTGTGTTGTCATTTAGATGCTCATGTACTTAGTGACACCGGGTTTTGGGAGTGTATTGTATAAAGACATTATTTTATATCAGAAATTGTGGGATTTTACTCTTAAATATATTTATTATGTTTTTAAACTTAAAGGAATTGGTGGTTTATTGAGGTCGTCGACTTACCTAGTATTAATATAGGCACCATCACGACATGTGAGATTTTGGGTCATGACAAGTTGGTATCAGAGCCTTAGTTACATAGGTCTCAAGAGTCATGAGCAGATTTAGTAGAGTCTTGCGAATCAGTACGGAGACGTCTGTACTTATCTTCGAGAGGCTGCCGAACCCTTAGAAAAATTTCACTTTCTTGTATTCTGTCGTGTGAATTTGTTGATTTCGAAAATTAAATTTCTATTATTCTATTCTTCCACAGATGGTGAAGACACGTACTACCGGATCGGACGGTCAGCAACCAGTGCCATTAGTTAGGGCCACGAGAGGTAGGGGTCGTGGTAGAGGCCGAGGTTGTGGTAGAGGTTGAGGTGTAACTCATACAGTAGTTAGAGTAGCACCTGTAGAACTACCAATTGCTCCAGCTCAAGAGCATATTCCAGATATAGTTGAGCCGGTGGGACCAACTCAGGCACAAACTATGCTTATTGTGATTTCAGGCCTTCAGGAGGCTTTGGCCCAGATATTGACTGTTTGAACTGGGCTTGCTCAGGTAGTTTGTCAGGCCTCACCAACCACTGCTCAGGCCGGGGGAGGTACTCATATCCTTGTCGCTCATACTCCAGAGCAGGTAGTGCAGAGACTTCAGGTACCGGGGGCACTACCAGTCTAGCCGGTTGCAGCTGCTCAGGCCTAGATGAGTCCTATTATGAATGATGAGGAGCAGAAGATACTAGAGATATTTGGTAGACTGCATCATCCATCATTCAGTGAGGCTGAATCAGAAGATGCTCAGGATTTCTTGGACAGATGCTAGCGGATTCTTCGTACAACGGGTATTCTGGAGACTAGTGGGGTCTCATTTACCACTTTTCAGCTTACCGGGGCAGCCTTCAGATGGTGGGAGACTTATGAGAGAAGCAGGCCAGTTGGGTAAGCACCACTTTCATTGTTATTGATGTTTTTCAAATTGGTAAAAAGCCTAGAGTTGTGACCATCACCTAGGTGTTTGCCTAATGGGATAAAAACCGTAATGCTTGTTTTGTTTATCAGGGTATATTATAGCTATCAACTCTCAATTACCCAATCAATACCTCTCAGTCAGAGAGTGATTTTTTCGAATTTGGTTTTCACAAGACCAAATGGGTATCACACAAAACACTTGATTAAATCTCAAGTCGGGTTATTACTATCTCTAGTTGAACCCTTTAATTGAGTTAATCAATCTCTCGATTGACCCAATGCCTTGTTAGCCAAGATTTCCTAGACTAAGTCTCTCTTTCTCAAGTAGAGACTAAGTCAAATAGGCATGAACTAATGTTTGCAATCATTAATTCCACAAATTAAAGAAAGAACTAGGCTAAATAATAAATACCAAATCATAAACAAGCACTAATTTAATTATACATAAGGTTAACACACTATGGTTGGATCACAACCCTAGTAAAAATCTAGCTACTCATGCTTGGGTTTGAAGAAAAAGAAGAAGAAATAATAATTAAACTCATAATGTAAAGTTAAAATGATAAAATCTATAGTAAAATATACCAAAATATTGAAAACATCCAAAAGAAGCAAAGAAAAATGGCTACAGGACTTGTTGATGTCAAAACTTAATCTAATTTTGTAAAACTCGTCTATTTATTCAAGGCTGGAAATTTCAGACAAAAATGCCCTTCGGGAGGTTCTACGGCCGCACAATTCCATGTGCGGTCCGCATAATTCTTCGTCTAGTAGGAGCTGGTATTCTGCGGCCACACAATTCTGAACTGCGGCCGCGAGATAATATTTCCGCGGTTCGCAGATTTAGCACTACGGTCGCAAGGCCCTTTTCTGCGGTCCGCAATAGTATGATTGTAGCCACAAGACAATCTTCTGTGGCCGCACAAATCTTATGCGGACCGCAATTCAATGAAGCTCTAGACTTGGCTATTTTGTCATCTCTCTAATCTTGGTCTTGAGCCTTTCTTTTGCAGCCGCACAATTCTTGTGCGGTCTGCAATTTGCATGAAACTTGAAAGTCTGCTGGGTTTTCCTTCTTTGGTTGCGGCCGCAAATGAAATTCTGCGGACCACACTTTGTATGCTTTTGTGCCCTTTTGTTGCCTTGTGCTCGAACTACTCCTCTTTGAGCCGGATTTCATCTCGGGAGTCTAATTTCTAACATTCCTACAATTTTTCACATTTCATTAGTTTCAGGAATGCAATTCAATGCTTTTAGACTAAACAAAAGCTAAAAGGCACTAATAAGTAGTCACAATCCCCACTTATCAACTCCCCCAAACTTAAGTTTTTGCTTGTCCTCAAGCAAACAAAATAGTTCCCACCTCCACAAGTTAAGGGTCATTTCAGCCAGTCAAAGTTGAGTCATTCACTCATCAGTTGGGACCAACAATTACCCACACTACTTATGTATTATCAACAAGGCAACAAGTTAAACATTTAATGCATATATCATTCTAGTGTGACACTTGAGCATCAAGAGTTGACTTTACTCATCAAGGAGGCTCGCTCTCTCATGTAGGTCATTGTGGATCCCAAACTCCTCCTCCTCTACTCTCCATTTTCCTAGCTCACTTAAGAGTTTTAGCACTCAGTCCAAAGATTTATGAAAGGTCCACTCATCTCTCTCAAGATAATGTCGCAAGTACGGCTTCAAGTACCATAGGCTTGTCCCTCATGTAGATCGCCACTAATATAAGCTTACTCAGCTTGAAATCGGGTAGGATTTCTTTTGGGATGTCATGAAGGCTTTTGGGTTAGGTTTGGATACAATATGGTTGAGTGGTTACACCTTTCCTTAAGCACTCCACCTTTTTATTCTCGGCTCACACCTTGCCAATTCTTTAAGGCATTTTCTTTTCCTTGAGGGACTAGAGAGACTTAACATCACTCTTTCTTGATCATTACACTCATATTTCTCCATGTTTGGGCTAATTGCCTTTCTTTGAATCCCTTCAACTCTTCTACTTATTCATTTTTTTGTTGCAATTTCCTTTTTTTTCTTTTCTTTTCTTTGCCTTTTCTTCTCATCATTTATTTTTCTCTTTTTGTGCCTTGATACCCTTTTTAAATTTCCTCGTCTCTCCCCCAAATTTACTTTTTTAGCCATTTGTTTCACATGAGTGTTAAAGAAAGTTCGGGTGCCAAGAGAGGGTCACAATAGAACGGGTAAAGATTTGTAACATGGTTTTTAAATGAGAAAGGCTAAAGGCTCGAAAAGGTTGACTAGGGATGACATCATTGGTAGGCAATAGAGAACTCAAACGGGCAAAGGAAAGCCTACAATCACTTCTCAAGCCAAGCAAAACTTAGGATTTCACCTTGAAACACATTCAGGGCAACTTTTAGACTTTTCACAGGGGTACTTGGACTAACAACAAAGCATCTCACCCCTCACGTAACTAGATTGTTAAAGAGGAAAGAGTCGAAGGCCCACAATGACCACATTCAAGATTGAAAATCACTATGGTTTGATTAAACCACTCGATGGTTGCCTAAGTCAATACAAGAGTCACAAAGTCACTAACTAGAGTTATTTCTTTCAAAAACCTTGTTTCTAACCATAAGCAAAGTGTGGTGGTACCAAGTTAAGCATGTTTGACTCTTCGAGCATGACTTAATTAGGTCTTTTTATTCATTACTACTACTATTATTACCTAAACAAAAAAACAGACTCAGTCCCTTAAGAAATTTGTCACACCATCCATCGTTGGGAAGAGTCACCCGGTTCACACAAAAACTACCTTTGGAAAGAACCGTGGCATTAAGAAAACCAAATGCTTATTATCTACTAAAACATAAAAATAAGTTACTAAATCAAGAAGAAGCTACTAATTCAAAAAGAAGCTACCCACTTAAACACTAACTAATAAGAAAACAAACATAAAGAAGCTACAAAGCAAAAACTATTGAAAGCCTAACGAATATACACAATGTGGGAGAAGGAGAAGATATATACATGATGAGAGAAGAAGAGAGAATATATACAGAATAAGGAAAGAGAAGAAAAATAATGTCAAGTTATTACAAACCAATCATCAAATAAGATCAAATAAACTCCACCCCCGAATAAAAATAAGCATTGTCCCCAATGCTTAACAAAATAAGAGTAAAGGAAGGGAAAGAGTGAAGAATACTCCTTATGGCTCCTTGGACATCTTTGTGTCCCCAGCAATGTCACCACCCTCAGTATCTTCCAACTGGATCTCATCATCCTCAACTTTGGGAGTTACTGGGTTAGTGAACATCTGACGCACTGCCTCGCAGTGTTGGCAGCCGAGTCTGGCTCCTCAGACTGGCCAGCTGGTGCCACCTGTGTTGTTGGTGCTTTAGGATCTGGTCCTGGGTGGTGTGGGTCAATCAACATGTCAAATGGAATATCTCCGGCTGCAGCAAGCTTGGTAACCTATCTCCGGAGCTTGTCTACTGACTTCTTGGAGGCCTAGGACTTTCTCATCTTCTTTACTTTGTTGCCCAGCTCTTCGATCACTGACCTAAGCTGCACCAATGTAGCCATTATTGTGTTCTGGTTCTTCAGGATCTTCTTCAGAGCTTTTTCCACTGATGGGGGCATATGAGGTGCCGGAATAGCAGACTGCGCCGCAACAGTATTGGATAAGTCAGCTACCTTTGCAGTGGTTGTTTGCATCCAGTTGTTGAGGCTCGCCACTGTCAGGGAGACTCACATCACAGAAAGTGAAGTAGTAGGCATGGGCACTAGCTCCAAAGCTGAGGTAGAACCTGTGGCAGGAACTGTCGTGGGAACTAAGAATAGTAGTGGAGGCATGGCTGCAACACTAGATGAAGGCTGGGCCTAAGTGGATGGAATATCAAGTGCCTCTGCAACTACCACCGATGGCTCATCATACTGTCCTGTGGTGGTAGATGGATGACCCTTTTTCTTAGGGTTGTGTGCATCCATTAGTGAGTACTATGAGAAAGGCTTCTTCGGCCACACCTTTGTGTCAAAATCCCTAGGCTCTACCCTCGCATATGTGAGATACTTTGTATTGGTGTTGGGTTACAGGTTGGATGTGTCACCTTGCCAAGTGACCACATATATGTTGGCTGACATCACGACACCCACATTGATAGGGTACCCGGCCATGATGGAAGCAACTAGAACATCTCGAGGGATCGAAAGATATGTCTCGTTCTGGCACGGGTCTAGTCTGCTGCATACAAAGGTTTGCCACCCTTTTGCCTCAAATCTCAGCGTACTCCTGTGAATAGAAACCCATGATGTGATCCATGGTGGTGGTGTCATAGGAGCTGCTAAAATCTCTGCTAGCCAAGGACGAGCTGCATCCCCAAGTGCACATTACTCTAAGTACTCTGTGGGCTCGACATCATCAAACCCCAAGTAAATGTTTAATGTGTGCTGATCAAATTGCACCTTGAGGTTCCTCACTTTAGTTACCTTTGTCCCTTTCTTGATATGTGCCACATTAGCTTAAAATTCCCGAACAAAGTACTCCTTCGTATCAACCATGCTCTGGGTAAACCATATTCTACCCTTTGCATTCCTAAAACTGCCTCAAAACTGTAGGGTTATACTTTTCTAAATCTTTCCACTGAAACTATCACTTAAGAGTGAGCGACCTCACTGGACAACAATCACAAAAAGCAGCCAAACTGACAAACTGGTCCTCCCACACCTCTTTCTTCTTCGACCGCTCAAGGCCGACAACTGTACCATCTACCCATCTGCCATCATGGGGATATCCAGAACTGATGTCTCTGGTGCCTGGGGGACAGGTGTAGTAGAAGGCTCAGAAGCCTGACTGGCACTCTCCGAACCCTCGGAAGTGTTGTGTGATGTGGATGAACCGTCCCTGAGCTGATACCTCTCTGGCAACCTTGACTGGACAACCGACTGCTCATGTACAAAGCCTGAGTTGCCCTCTGATACTTCCCTAGATGGGGCATAAGAACTGGTCTCGGAAAGGTCTACACCTCTCCCTTTGTCGTCTGTTGTTTTCTTCCTGATTTCATGTTGTTGGGCACTAGGCAAGAGTCTCTCCCCTCGTCCCCGAGAAGGGTCACCCCTTCCTTTTGAAGTGTTGCCTCTGCCTCTAGATCGAACTATTTTTTGTACCAAGCAAAGGTGATTCTTAGATGCACTTCAAGTTCAGACATACAATGAATGTAAGGACACAGCAGAAGATACAGTGAGGAACACAGTTGAAACATGTTTGCAGGGTAGGGATTTGTGGTCCGCATATTTTTCATTGCGACCGCAGAATGGGACTTGCGGGCCGCACAATTCTCATTTACGGCCTCAGAATTAGAATGTGGTCCACACATTTCTCATTGCGGCTATAACGCAGATACCACCAATATGCCAACTCTCTGATAACAGAGAATTTGCTCTTTTGCGGCCGCAACCTGTTTTCTGGGTTCCGCACAAATTATTTTGCGGCCGTACATGTGAGTCACCAATTTGACAACTTTCTGATCATAGGAAATAGGATGTTCTACGGGCGCAATGGGATTTCTGCGGTCCGCACAAATTTCTTGCGGCCGCAGAACCATTCCTTACTAAAGTACCCTAGACTCAACTTTTGAGGACAGCACAATTTCTTGTGCGGCCACAGATTTCAAACAATGATGAACACGCAGTGCGTTTTCCTAGGGATTGCAATTGTTTGCACAATTTTGACAGGGAAACAACATATAAGCATGAAACTCTATTGACCCATTCCCCCTAGAGCATTTTCCAGGCTACCCACTACAGATTTACCCCACATGGTTGTTCAATTAGACTCAACAGACAAATGGTCTATGTTTTTACTAAAAATCTAAAAATTAAAAGAAATGAACAAGATTATGAAGCATACCAGATATAATTGAGTTCAAGAGATGAGTGGTCAACAATTGCTATGCGTGTAGGCAAACAAGTTAAGTTGAAATTTCAAATTTGTGCAAGGTGTGAGCTTAGAGAGGGAAAAGGGGAACAATGCCCTAGCCTCTCTATTTATATTGTTCGATGTTTGCCAAGGGAAAGGGTAAGTGAGTGTGGCCATAAAGTTCCAATTGCAGTCCACACTCTGTTACCTGGGGGCTCAGTTGCCCTTTCGTTTTGCAGTCCGCAAAATTGTGTATGCGGTCACAGATTTTGTTGAGGACCGCAGAATTTGTGATGCGGCCGCAGAATGGCCATTTTTCTGATGGACCAACTTCAGAGAGTTGTCATTTTCCACTTTTAATTTGTGCAGTCCGCAATGTAAATTGGTGGCCGTAGAGCACCTTTTGCTGCATCGACCAATATTTATGCGATCCACACAATACTATTGCGTTCCGCAATTCTTTCCACAGTTAACCAAATTTCTAGGCATAATTCCTGTAAAGCACACTCATCCCTGCAACACACTTCAAATCTAGTTAGCACAAAAATAGCACGTAACTACAAAAGAATAAAAGAAAAGAAAAAGAAACATGGGTTGCCTCCCAAGAAGCGCCTCATTTAACGTTGCGGTACAACACAGATTACCATCATTTTAAATAAATCACCACCGCAACATGGCCATCGCCAACTTTTTCCAAATAGTGCTTCACCCGGTGACCATTGACTCGGAATACCTCATTATTATTTTTTTTTCAAGTCCAATGCACCAAAAGGTGTCACACCCACAATTTCAAAGAGACCACTCCATTTAGACTTTAGCTTTCCGAGAAACATCCTCAATCGTGAGTTGAACAACAATACAAAATCAGCCACCTTGAACTCTTTGTTCCAAATGTATTTGTCATGAAAATATTTCATCTTTTCTTTGTACAAGGACTAACTTGTATAAGCGTGGTACCAGAATTCATCCAATTCATTCAAATGTGCAACCCTCAAGTTAGAGGCTACATCCCAATCAAGATTCAACTTCTTTAGAGCCCACATGGCTTTATGCTCAAGTTCCACCGGAAGATGACAAGCTTTACCAAACACCAACCGATATGGAGACATTCTGATAGAAGTTTTGAAAGCAGTCCGATAAGCCCACAGTGCATCATCAAACTTCTTGGACCAATCCGTCCGGTTAGCATTCACTGTTTTGGACAAGATACTCTTTATCTCCTGGTTGGAGAATTCTACTTGACCGCTAGCTTGTGGATGATAGGGAGTTGTAACTTTATGAGTAACACCATACTTGCCAAGTAAAGTATCAAAAGCCTTGTTGCAAAAATACGACCCCCCATCGCTTATAATAGCCCACGTAGTACCAAACCTTGTAAAAATATTCTTCTTCAAGAAGGCCACCACACTCCTCGCTTCGTTGTTGAGTAGAGCAATGCCCTCAACCCATTTAGACACACAATCAACCGCGATCAAGATGTAGGTATTTGCACAAGAACTCACAAAAAGACCCATGAAGTCAATACCCCACACACATCAAAGATATCAATCTCCAAAATGGTAGTGAGAGGCATTTCATTATTCTTCGAGATTTCACTGGCCCTTTGATATTCATCACATCTTTTCACTAAATCACTTGCATGCTTGTAAATAGTGGGCCAATAGAAACCGCAACTTAGCACTTTCTTCGCCGTTCTTGCTCTACCTTGGTGACCACCATATGGCGAAGAATGACAAGCCCCTAAGAATATCACTTTGCTCTTCTTCCGGTACACATATTCTAATTACCCCATACGTACAAATCCGAAAAAGGTATGGCTCATCCCAATAATAATCTTGCCAATTTCGTTTGAGCTTCTTCCTTTGATTTGAAGAGAACTCATCCGGGATAACTCCATACACAAGGAAGTTTGCTAGATCCGCGAACCGTGGAACCCCCTTCATTGAAATAGCCAATAGTTTCTCATCGGGAAAGAAATCATTGATTTCAAGTCCATCATGCGGCCTCTTCTCCTCCTCCAAACGAGACAAGTGGTCCGCCACTTGATTTTCACTCCCTCTTCGATCTTGGATGTCAATATCAAACTCTTGAAACAAAAGTACCCATCTCATCAACCGAGCTTTGGAATCTTTCTTGCTCATAATATAACGAAGTGCCGCATGATCCGTGTGGACAATAACTTTCGCACCCATCAAGTACGGGCGGAACTTCTAAATTACAAACATAATGGCAAGGAGCTCTTTCTCCGTAACGGTGTAGTTGACTTGGGCACCATTCATGGTCTTACTAGCATAGTAGACCGGATGAAAATTCTTGTTGATATATTGCCCCAAAACAGCTCCAACCGCTACGTCACTCGCATCGCACATGAGCTCAAAAGGGATACTCAATTAGGAACGGTGATAATGGGAGTAGTTGTCAACTTGAACTTTAACAATTCAAAGGCTCTCGTGCAATTATCATTGAAGTGAAACTTAGCATATTTCTCTAAAATCTTGCACAACGGGTTCACCACTTTAGAGAAATCCTTGAATAAATGCTAGTAAAACCCTGTGTGGCCTAAGAAACTCCGCACGCCTTTCACCGAAGTTGGAGGTAGAAGTTTAGAAATCACATCAATCTTTGCCTTGTCGACTTCAATGCCATTCTTTGAGATCTTGTGGCCAAGGACAATGCCTTCCTCAACCATGAAACAACACTTCTCCCAATTTAGCACCAAATTCATTTCTTCACATCTTGCCAATACTTTATCTAAATTTGCCAAGCAATCATCAAAGGAATCCCAACCACGGAGAAGTCATCCATGAAAACTTTAAGGTAGTCCTCCACCATGTCCGTGAAGATAGCCATCATGCACCTTTGAAAAGTCGTCGGTGCATTACATAAACTAAATGACATCTGCTTGAATGCGAAAGTGACATAGGGACATGTAAAAGTTGTTTTCTCTTGATCTCTCAGAGCAATAAGGATTTGGTTGTAGTTCGAATATCTATCTAGAAAATAATAGAAAGCACAGCCGGACAACCTATCAAGCATTTGGTCAAGGAAGGGAAGTAGAAAATGATCCTTCCTTGTGACTTTGTTGAGCTTGAGATAGTCCATACACACTCTCCACCCGGTCACCGTTCTTATGAGAATCAACTCATTCTTGTCATTCGTGACCATCTTCATGCCCCCCTTTTTTGGGACACATTGCACCGGAGAAGTCCACGAATTATCGAAAATGGGGTAGACAACCATGTCATCCAACCACTTGATAATCTCCTTTTGACCACTTCTTGCATAGCCTCATTGAGTCTCCTTTGATATTCAATAGATGGTTTGGCGTCTTCCTCCAAGTTGATTTTGTGCATGCAAAATTGGGGGCTTATTCCCCGAATATCCGTCAATGTCCATCCAATAGCCTTCTTCCTCTTATGTAGCACCGCCAATGTAGAGTCAACCTGCACGTTAGTCAAACAAGAGAAAATAATAACCGGTAAAGTAGAACAAGGGCCAAGAAATTCATACCGAAGATGTGGAGGCAATGGCTTCAGCTCCAAGGTCGGAGGCTCTTCAATTGAAGGCTTTGTATGAGGAGTTTTTCTATTTTCAAGATCCATGGAGAGTTTTCAGGGTGCATAGTTGTACGACCCCATTCATTGAAAAAAATTCACACATTTTATGAAGCCATCCATCTCGACATCATCAAAGTTGAGCAAGACAGCCTCCAACATATCACCCACATTGATCGTGGCACTTGTATCATCAAAAATCACATCGGTCACCGAGTCCACAAAAGAACACACTTTATTACTATTTGGTTATCGCATAGATTTGCATACGTGAAATATCACATTTTCATCACCCACCCAGAAAGTGAGTTCTCCGGCTTCCACATCAACATGAGCCTTCCTTGTAGCAAGGAAAGCTATTCCAAGAACAATCGGCACCTCATAGT
The DNA here is from genome assembly GCA_000715115.1 of Nicotiana otophora. NCBI lineage: Eukaryota > Viridiplantae > Streptophyta > Magnoliopsida > Solanales > Solanaceae > Nicotiana > Nicotiana otophora. The sequence goes on from AWOL01S0029909.1 coordinate 17,089, forward strand.
CCACTTCACAATCAAGAATGAAAAAATTCACAGGAAGAATGAATTTATCAACATGAACCAATACATCTTTAATAACTCTCAACAGTCTCTTCATGGTACGATCGGCCATTTGTAATCTCATAGATGTCAGTGGTTGCCCAATTCCTAAAGTCTTGAAAACACAATAGGGCATCAAATTGATACTTGTCCTAAGATCACAAAGAGTTTTAGCAAACTCGGCATTTCCAATGGTACAAGGGATTATGAAAGCACTGGGATCTTCCACTTTAGGAGCCATTGAATGCACAATTGCACTCACTTGATGAGTGAATTTAATAGTTTCAAAATTTATCGACCGCTTTTTTGTCACCAAATCCTTCATAAATTTTGCATAACCGGGCATTTGTTCCAAAGCATCGACTAATGGCACATTTATCGAGAGACTCTTCATCATGTTAATAAACTTTTTGAATTTATTCTCTCTATTTTTCTTAGCAAGCCTTTGAGGATATAGAGGAGGAGGCTTAGGCAATGGTGCCTTAGCCTTTCGGTTTTGGTATGTCAATAACGTGATCCCTAGACGGGTTCACTTCCTCTTGAGTCTTTTCCACAATGTCATCAATATCAATCCAAACTTCATTATTTGATTACATCACATTGCTCGGTACCTCTTCTTCTTGTACCACTTGCTCATCATCCACAAGTTGCCTCTAACTTTAGGTGGGTGCATTCCCACCTCTTCCACTTCTTATAGTAACGGCCATGGCATGCCTCATGTTGTTCCCACCTTTTGGGTTCACCACAGTATCACTTGGTAGTGCCCCATTAGGACGAGAATTTAGATCTTGAGAGATTTGCTCCATTTGAACTTCTAAGTTCCCGATCGATGTGTTGTGTGAGGCAAGTTGGGCATCAGAATAGGCATTTGTTTTCCATCATTTGCTTGAACATGTTCTCAATACGCCTCATCTCATTGGTTGAAGAACTAGGACCATGGTAAGGATAAGGAAGCGGGTTGCTCGGTTGTTGATACATCGGGGGCCTTTGAAAACTCGACCCCCGATTGCATTGAGTATGGTTCCATCCACCTTGATTGTTACCTCCCCAATTACCTTGATTATTGCCATTCCAATTTTCTTGATTGTTGTTGTTATGTCAACTCCCTTGATTGTTTCCACCACTCCAATTACCTTGGTTATTAGAATTCCAATTGCCTTGATTGTTTTGAGGGCGCCATTGTTGTTGATTTGGGCCTTGGAAATTGTTTCATTGCCCTTGAAATTTATTCACATATTGCACCTCCTCTTCTTGTTCATTGTAAGAATCATCTTGATCAAACCAACTATCTTCTAGCACAAAATTGTCCACTCATTGTTGTACTTGTGGACCCTTGGTTTTCCATTTGTTCACCATCATGTTTACTCCCTACATGGCATTGACTTGCTTAGGATTTTGCACTTGTTGCAGTTGAGCCTTTGCTAGTTTATTCATAGTGGTAATCAATTTGGCTATGGCTTGCCCATGGTCATGCAACTTTTTATGGAGGTGAATTACGTTGGGATCACCTTATGGAATATTAGCCCGAGATTGCCATGCCAATGATGTGTCCGCTATTTTATCTAAGATCTCACACGCCTCCGCATAAGGCGTAGTCATGAAGTTCCCACCAACAAGTTGATTCACTACACATTGGTTGGTTTTGTTGATCCCATGATAGAAAGTTTGTTGAATCATGTTCTCAGTCATATCGTTGTTGGGACATTCTTTAACCATTGTTCTATATAGCTCCCATATCTCGTATAGTAGTTTATTGGGCTCTTGCTTGAATTATAGAATCTCATCCCTAAATGTATCCATGTGCCCCGGAGAGAAGTACTTAGAAATAAATTTTTCCGCCAATTCATCCCAAGTGTGAATGGAACATTCCAACCAATCTAAAGCTTTCCCCCCTAAAGAGAAGGGTAAAATACTTAGTCTCAAAGCATCCTCGGAGATATTTGTTTGTTTACTCCCCCAACACGTGTCCACAAACCCCTTCAAATATTCGTATGCATTTTGACCTAGAGTACCGGTGAAGAAGCCTCGTTGCTCTAGCAAAGTGAGCATCAGATTAGTTATTTGAAAGTATTCTACCCTAGTACGGGAAGGGACTATTGCACTTGCATATCCTTCATTGGGAAACACCCGGTGTGGAGCCGCTCATTGTAGAAGTAGGGGTGGAACAAACACATTGTCATGAGGCACTCGGCCTCTTCTATTGGCTTGAGGTTCAAGAGGAACCTCATCCACTTGATCATCCTCAATGTCCACATCCCCTAACGCAATATTTCTGAGCTCATTGTTTGCCATGGTTGCACCTATAATTTCTCAAACACATTATTAACACGGAAGGAAAAGAAAATATTCCAAAAAAATACCCAAATATATATCTAACACCGTTTTTAACTCCCCAGCAACAACGCCAAAATTGAATCACGCTCAAATGCACACCTCAAAATAAGGTATGAAATGGTCGATTGCAATTACAATAACCCAATGAAGAGTCGGGGTCGAATCCACAGGGAGCTAAATGGGAGTTAGGGGTATATATTCTAATGCGTGAAATTGAATTATCTTAATTTGCACTTCCACAAAAAGGGTTTTATTTCTATTTCTAATTTTTACACTAAAGTTTGGAGAATAAAGAAATAAGACTAGGATGAATATTTTTTATGTTTTTCAAATTGGTAAAAAGCCTAGAGTTGTGACCATCACCTAGGTGTTTGCCTAATGGGATAAAAACTGTAATGCTTATTTTGTTGATGAGGTGTATTATAGCTATCAACTCTCAATTATCCACTCAATACCTCTCGGTCAAAGAGTGGTTTTGCGCAATTTGGCTTTCTCAAGACCAAATGGGTATCACACAAAATAATTGATAAAACCTCAAGTCACGTTATTACTATCTCTAGGTGAACTCTTTAATTGAGTTAATCAATCTCTCGATTGACCCAATTCCTTGTTAGCCAAGTTTTCCTAGACTAAGTCTCTCTTTCTCAAGTAGAAACTAAGTCAAATAGGCATGAACTAATGTTTGCAACCATTAATTCCACAAATTAAAGCATGAACTAGGCTAAATAATAAATACCAAATTATAAACAAGTACTAATTTAATTACCCATAAGGTTAACACACTAGGGTGGGGTCACAACCCTAGTAAACATCTAGCTACTCATGCTTGAGTTTGAATAAAAAGCAAAAGAAATACTAATTAAACGCATAATGTAAATTTAAAATGATAAATTATATCGTAAAATACACCAAAATATAGAAAACTTCCAAAAAAGGCAAAGAAAAACGACTACAAGACCTAATTTTGTGAAACTCGTCTATTTATACAAGGCTGGAAATTTCGGATAAAAATTCCCTTCGGGAGGTTCTGAGGCCGCACAATTCCATGTACGGTCCGCATAATTCTTTATCTGGAAGGAGCTGGTATTCTACGGCCGCACAATTCTGAACTGCGGTCGCGAGATAATATTTCGGCGGTCCACAGATTTAGCACCGCGCCCGCAAGGCCCTCTTCTGCAGTCTGCAATAGTATGATTTCGATCGCAAGACAATCTTCCGCGTCCGTACAAATCTTATGCGAACCAAAATTCAATGAAGCTATGGACTTGTCTGTTTTGTCATCTCTCTGATCTTGGTCCTGAGCCCTTATTTTGCGGTTGCACAATTCATGTGCGGTCTGCAATTTGCACAAAACGTCTGCTGGGTTTTCCTTCTTTAGTTGCGGCCGCAAAATTTCTTCTGTGGACCGCACTTTGTATGCTTCCATGCCATTTTGTTGCCTTTTGCTCGGACTACTCCTCTTTGAGTCGGATTTCATCTCGGGAGTCCAATTTACAATATTCCTGCAATTTTGCACATTTCATTAGTTTTGGGAACGCAATTCAATGCTTTTAGACTAAAACAAAATCTAAAAGGCGCTAATAAGTAGTCACAATCCCCACTTATCTGACTCGCAGGGAAGAACTGCGCATGCAGTTCGAGCAGCTACGTCAGGAAGACCTGTCTGTGTCCCAATATGAGATGCGATTTTCAGAATTGGCTTGTCATACAGTTTGGTTGGTTCCCACTGAGAGGGAGAAGATCAGGAGGTTCATTAATGACCTCAACTAGCAGTTCCGTTTTGTTATGATTGTGGGAATGTAGCAGGTGCTAAATTCGAGGAGGTGGTTGATAGTGCTTGACGGCTAGAGGTCGTCCCTATTGAGGAACATAAGGAGAGAGAGGCCAAGATGCGTTGCGGTCCGAGTAATTCCAGCGGTGCTCCTTTTGGGGGACAGTCCCATCATAGTAGGGTCGTCCTTATAGGCCCACTCAGATGGCTCATCCAGCTAATCATAGAGCATCAGCTAGCCATAGTTCATATAGTGCTCGACCGGGTCAGTCTTCTCTTAGTGAACTTCCATCTCAGAGTTCATATCGTGCACCAGCAGTTCAGGGTTCATCTGTACTAGGTTCGTTTGGTAGTTATTTCTGGTTCTTAAGGTCTGCCCTAGTACTTGACGCCATTGTCCGAGAAGGGTTATTTTGAGTGTGGAGATTTGGGTCATATTAAGAGACATTGTCCCCGCCTTTGGAGAGGTCCAGTTCGGTAGAGAAGTCAGGCTACGACTTCTATGCCAGTTATTTCACCACCCGCCCAGCTAGCACGGGGTGGGGCTTAGGCAGCTAGGGGTCACCCAAGAGGGGGAGGCCGATCAGGCCCGATTCTATGCTATTCTTCTCAGGACAAATGTCGTTGCTTTAGATGTAGTGATCACATGTATTGTCTCAGTATGCCACAGGGAAGCTTCTATATTATTTGACTCTGGTTCCACATATTAGTATGTATCATCATATTTTGCTCGTTATCTGGATATGCCCCGTGAGTCATTGGTTTTACCTGTTCATGTATCTACGCCGGTGGGTGTTACTGTTACTGTGGACCGCGTGTATCGGTCGTGTGTGGTGACTATCTGGGGACTGGAGATTAAAGTTGACTATTGGTCGGTCGTGTTCTAGTTGCTTCCATCATGGCCGAGTACCTGTTTATTACTTACTATGGTTGATTTCGATGTAATATTGGGTATGGATTGGTTGTTTTCATGTCATGTTACTGTCACGCAAAAATCGTGACATTGGCGATACCGGGGTTACCAAGGGTCGTGTGGAGAGGTTTTCTAGATTATGTTCCCAGCAGGGTAATTTCTTATTTGAAGGCCCAACGGATGGTTGGGAAGGGGTGTTTATCATATTTGGCCTTTGTGAGAGATGTTGATGCAAACACTCCTACTATAGATTCTGTACCGGTAGTGCAAGACTTTCCGGATGTATTTCCTTTAGACTTGTCGGGTATGCCACCTGACAGGGATATTTACTTTGGTATTGATTTGGTACTGGGATCTCAGCCCATTTCTATTCCTCTGTATCTTATGGAACCAGCTGAGTTGAAAGAATTGAAAGAGAAACTTCATGAACTTCTTGATAAGGGGTTTATTAGGCTTAGTGTTTCGCCTTGGGGTGCACCGGTTCTATTTGTGAAAAATAAAGACGGTACTATGCGGATGTGCATCGACTACAGGTAGTTGAACAAAGTTACAATCACGAACAAGTATCCTTTGCCACGTATTGATGATTTATTTGACCAACTTCAGGGATCAAGGGTGTTCTCTAAGATTGATTTGAGGTTTGGGTATCACCAGTTGAAGATTTGGGATTCAGATATTTTAAAGACGACATTCAAGACCCCCGCTATGGTCACTATTAATTTCTCGTGATGTCTTTTGAGCTGATTAACGCCCCATCAACTTTCATACACTTGATGAACAGTGTATTCCAGCCATATCTTGATTCATTTATCGTAGTATTTAGTGATGATATCCTGGTGTACTCACGTATCCAGGAAGAGCATGCACATCACTTGAGGATTGTATTATAGAGGTTGAGGGAGGAGAAACTTTATGCCAAGTTCTCCAAGTGTGAGTTTTGGCTTAGTTCGGTGGCATTCTTAGGGCAAGTGGTGTCCAGTGAGGGGATACCGGTAGATCCAAAGAAGATAGAGGCAGTTTAGAGTTGGTTCATGCCATCATCAGCTACTGAGATTCGGAGTTTTCTAGGCTTGGCCGAGTATTATCATCACTTTGTGGAGGGATTCTAGTTTATTGCGGTGCCTATGACTAAACTGACCCAGAAAGGTGTTCCATTCAGGTGGTCGGATGAGTGTGAAGAGAGCTTTCAGAAGCTCAAGACTGCCTTGACCACAACTCCAGTTCTAGTTTTGCCTTCAACTTCAGACTCTTATATAGTGTATTGTGATGCTTCTCGGATCGGTATTAGGTGTGTCTTAATGCAGGAGGGTAGAGTGATTTCTTATGCTTCGTGCCAGTTGAAGCCACATGAAAAGAACTACAATGTTCATGATTTAGAGTTGGCAACCATCGTTCATGTAATAAAGATTTGATGGCACTATCTCTATGGTATGTCTTGTGAGGTATTTACGGATCATCGGAGTCTCTGAAACTTGTTCAAATAAAAGGATCTAAATTTGAGGTAGCGGAGATGGTTGGAGTTGCTAAAAGACTATGATATTACCATTCTGTATCATCCCGGGAAGGCCAATGTGGTGGCCGATGCCTTGAGTAGAAAGGCAGTGAGTATGGGTAGCCTTGCATTCATTCATGTTGGTGAGAGACCTCTTGCAATTGATGTTTAGGCCTTGAACAACCAGTTTGTGAGATTAGATATTTCGGAGCCCAGTCGGATTCTAGCTTGTGTGGTTTCTCGGTCTTCCTTATATGACCACATCAGAGAGCGCTAGTATGATTATCCCTATTTGCTTGTTCTGAAGGACACAATTCAGCATGGCAATGCCAAAGATGTTACTATTGGAGATGATGGGATGCTGAGAATGCAGGGCCGGATTTGTGTGCCAAATGTAGATGGACTGCGGGAATTGATTCTTGAGGAGGCCCACATTTCGCGGTATTCCATTCATCCGAGTGCCGCAAAGATGTATCAGGACTTGAGACGACACTATTGATGGAAAAGGATGAAGAAAGATATAGTGGGGTTTGTAGCTCGGTGTTTAAATTGTCATCAGGTGAAGTACGACATCAGAGACCGGGCGGATTGCTTCGAGACTTGAAATTCCAGAGTGGAAGTGGGAGCACATTACCATGGACTTCGTAGTTGGACTCCCACGGACTTCGAGGAAGTTTGATTCTATTTGGGTGATTGTGGATCGGTTAACCAAGTCTGCGCATTTTATTCCAATCGATACTACGTATTCTTCGGAGCGGTTGGATGAGATTTATATCCACAAGATTATTCGCCTACATGGTGTGCCAGTGTCAATCATTTCAGATAGGAGCACGCAGTTTACATCATGGTTTTGGAGAGCAGTGCAGCGAGAGTTAGGCACACATGTATAGTTGAGTATAACATTTTACCCTCAGACGGACGGACAACCCGAGCGCACTATTAAGATATTCGAAGATATGTTACGCGCTTGTACCATAGATTTCGGGGGTTCTTGGGATCAGTTTCTGCCACTTACAGAGTTTGCCTACAATTATATCTACCAATCGAGCATCTGGATGGCTCCGTATGAGGCTTTGTATGGGAGACGGTGTCGGTCTCCGGTGGGTTGGTTTGATCCGGGTAAGGCTAGACTATTGGATACTGATTTAGTTCAGGATGCATTGGAGAAGGTTAGATTGATTCAAGGTCGACTTCGCACGGCGCAGTCTAGACAGAAGAGTTATGCCGACCGGAAGGTTCGCGATATTGTTTACATGGTAGGAGAAAATGTACCACTCCGAGTTTCTCCTGTGAAGAGTGTTATGAGGTACGGGAATAAGGGCAAGTTGAGTCCTTGGTATATTGAGCCTTTTGAAATACTTAAGAGGATTGGGGAGGTGGCTTGTGAACTTGCATTGTCGCCTAGTCTATCGGGTGTTCATCCAGTGTTCCATGTATCCATGCTCCGAAGGAATGTCAGAGATTCGTCTCATGTTTTGGATTTTAGTACGGTTCAGTTGGATGGTGATTTAACTTATGATATGGAGCCGGTGGCCATTTTGGTCCGGCGGGTTCGAAAGTTGAGATCAAAGAACATAGCTTCAGTGAAAGTGCAATGGAGAGGCCACCTAGTTGGAGAAGCTACATGGGAGACTGAGCGGGAGATGCGTAGCAAATATCCACACCTATTTGAGACTCCAGGTATGATTCCAAATCCGTTCGAGGATGAATGTTTGTTTAAGAGGGGGAGAATGTAACGACCCTGCCGGTCATTAGTATTACAATCTCGTTTCCCCAATTACTGAATATTTTATGCTCAATTGTGATTATGTGATTTGTCGGAAAAGTTTCGGAATGAATTGGAACACTTAGTTTCAAGAATTAAAGGTTAAGTTGAAATAATTGACCGGATATTGACTTATATGTAAACATCTCCGGAATAGAGTTTTGATGATTCTAATAGCTCTGTATAGTGATTTTGGACTTAGGAGTGCATCCGAATAATTATTTGAAAGTCCGTAGTTGATTTTGACTTGAAATGACGAAAGTAGGAAATTGAAGGTTTTGAAGTTTGACCGGGAGTTAACTTTATTGATTTCGGGGTCAGAATCTAGTTCTTGAAATTCTGATAGGTCTGTTAGGTCATTTATGACTTGTGTGCAAAATTTGAGATCAATTAGACTTGATTTGATAGGTTTCAGCATCAAATGTAGAAGTTGGAGTTCGTTAGTTTTCATTAGGCTTGAATTAGGTGTGATTCGTGTTTTTAGTATTGTTTAATATAATTTGAGGCATCGACTAAGTTCATATGATGTTTTAGGACTTGTTGCTATATTTGGTTGAGATTTCGAGGGCCTCGAGTGGATTCATGATGGTTAACAGATCAAAATTTAGACTTGAAGCATTATTGAAAATTCTGCCTTCTAGTGCAATCGCACGTGCGAAATTTTGCTTGCAGGTGCGAGCTCGCAGAAGCGAGCATGGAAGCGCATAAGCGGAAAGGGGCTGAGTGAGGCAGTGGTCGCAGGTGCGCTTGGATGACCGCAGAAGCGGAGTCGCATCTGCGATAGGCCAACCGCAGAAGCGGAAAAAGGGAAGGGGAGCTGCTTCGCAAATGCGGCAGTGTAGCCGCAGAAGCGAGTCCACAGAAGCAGACTTTTTGTCCGTAGAAGCGGTGGAAGACACAGATGAAAAGATAAGCCTCGCACCTACGAGACCCCATATGCGGCTAAGTGAGTCGCAGGTGTAGAACCCCTGGGCAGAATATATTCGAAGGGTCCGAGATTTCTTCTCATTTTTGGATCTTTCAAGCACGGTTTGGAGAGATGTTTTCTAAGGGGATTCACGGGAATTCTTGAGGTAAGTCACTTGTGATCATTGTTAATCAATAACATTGAACTATCATTGAGTATTCCGACTAGATTATGTATTTTTGAGGTGTAATTCGAGAATTTGGGCCTAGGGATTTTAAAATAAGAATTTAAGATTTGGAGGTCGAGTTGATGTCAGAATTTGGTAAATTTGGTATGGTTGTACTCGTAGTTGAATGGGAGTTCATATTTTGTAACTTTTATTGGGTTCCGAGATGCAGGCCCCATTGTGGAAATTTGGGTTGATTTTCGGATTTAGTTGGGAAATTTAGTATTTTCATATGGAATTGATTCCTAAAATTGCTGTTGACTGTATGGAATTAATTGTGACTAGATTCGAGGCATTCAGAGGCCGATTCGCGAGGCAATGACTTATTGGAATAGAGAATTTGCAATGTTTGAGGTAAGTAACACTTTAAAACTTGGTTCTGAGGGTATAAATCCCTTAATTATGTGCTACATAATTCTTTGGGAGGTGACGCACATGCTAGGTGACGGGCATGTATGCGTGATCCATAGAAATTGTGACTTAATTGATTCAGTGGAGTTACATAATTAAATAATCATGTCATCATCCACGTGTCCTCCACGTGTTAGAGAAATTGGGCCAAGACTTGTATTAAAGATTATGTTTAGGCTACGTGATGATATTTTTGGATCCACAGAGGTCGTATTGCTGCTGAATTATTTGTTTAAATTGTAATTTTATACTTAGTCTCTGTTGCCATTCATGGATACATCATATCAACATGTCGGGCCGATTTTCATGTCTTTGTGAGCCTGGGAGACTGGAGATTTGCAAGTGATATTTATGGGATCACGTCGCAACATAATTGTGTTTTCAAACTTAAAGGAATTTGGTGGTTTATTGAGGTTGTCGGCTTGCCTAATATTAAGATAGGCATCATCACGACAAGTAAAATTTTGGGTCATGACAGTTTGCCTCCAAAAGAAAAATTGCAATTGTGGGAGGTTCCAAGTGGACGAGCTACCATGCCCACATGCTTTGGCTGTCTTGAAAAGCAGGTTTCTAATGAAGGATGATTATTGTTCGGATTATTATCAACCAAGATCTATTATAATGACATACGAGGTCCCCGTGTATCCTCTCCCTTACCGAAGTGAATGGAATATACCTGCACATATATCAGAGGAAGTTGTCTTACCACCCAAATGGAAGAGATCTCCTGGAAGGCTAAAAAAGAAGCGCGATAAGCCATTTAATGAATTGCCTCAGAAGAAGAGTCAACATTCGTGTAATATATGTGGGCATGGTGGACATAATAAGCGTACCTGTAGAAATTTTCCACGTAGGAATTAGTTGATATTCTGATTTTAATTCATTCAATCACTGTTTTGGGATTTGTTCAAGATTTTCAATTACTTATTGGTTTCTAGATGTATTTGATTGTTCCTGGATGGATTTTTTAAAGGTAGATAATTAAATACATTACTGTTAAATTTAATGATATGTATAAAAATGATGTATATATACCGAATGTGGTTAAATACATTGTTATATTACAATTCAAAATATATTTGAATACAGAATACAACTATGTACATGACTAAATACATTACTGTTAAGTTTCCTGATAACTTGAGAAAATGATATATATATATATATACACCTCGAAACCTGGGAATATATATATATACCTCGAAAGTCTTTGGTACTTCGGTAGGGTCGGGCGACTTTCTTTGCCCCAACTTGGCGAATTGCATTCCCGTACAATGACATTCTTTGTTTATGCGCCCCTTAGTGTTTTCGCTCAGTCCTTCAACGGCTGGGAAGGCAGACAATAACGCGAAATTCAGGAAGGGGAGGGGAAATGAATATCAAATCTGAAGCAAACCGAAAAACTAGTTCCCATGGAGTGAGTCTAATGCTTCCCTTTAACATATATATAAAATAAAAGATAGTTATAAAAAATAATATTTTAAAAAGGTTTTGATTTATAATAAATCGGATATACATTATTTACTACTCCTGTAAAAGCCCCTTGCCGCGTAAGGGAAAAAACTCACTGGAGGGCAACTGAAAATTTCTGGCTTTGGCGGAAAATTCAAAGTGTGTGACTGTTTTCTCCAAATAACAGAATTTGAAATTCCGGGCTTTTACAACTTGAGCTCAGCAGGCATGTCATTCTCTACATTAAGGAGGAAATGTCGAAAGTGTCCTTTTTTAGCTCTTACAAACTAGATTTTGTAAAAATTAAAAATTTAAAAAATACTAATCTAATATATAAACTTCCCAAAATTACTTTTATAAACATTGAGGCAGGAAATGTCGAAAGTGCCACTTTTTAGCTCTTACAAATTAGATTTTGTAAAATAAAAATACTAATCTAACATATAAACTTCCCAAAATGACTTTTATAAATACTAAACTGACAACTCCAAAAGCACTCCCTAAGGAAATAATTTACATACAACTCAGCATTTATAACAAATTACATTAATATACTATCGTATATGATAATTAAAGTGAAAGTATATCTTAATTAAATGCTCCATTTGTTTCAATTACAAACAAATATTTTGGTTATCGAGAGTCAATTTGATTAAACTTTAAAGTTAAGCTGGATTAGTTCAACTCAGTATTTTAAAATTAAAATTTAGATTAAGATATTCATAAACTATACAAAAACTACTATAAATAGTAATTTTTCTTATGTTAATATGATTAAAAAATATTTTTCAAGATATTGATCAAATTTCACAAAGTTTGACTCTCGATAAGCGAAATGTGTCTTCCGTTTAAAACAATGAAAGTATATAGTACATTTTTAATTTGAAGATAAGTGAAATGTGTCTTCCGTTTTAAAACAGTGAAAATATATCATACATTTTTTATTTGATGTAATAACTAAGGGATCGCGTGGTATGAGAGATAACAAAAATAATTCTGAGATAAAATTTAGTATTGTCTTATTTCTTATTTGGTATTTAATCTTTGGATATAGGATTAAAAATAGTACGCAGATAATTTATACCTATTAGAAGTTAGGATAGTAATTTACATAATAACAACAATAACAACAACAACAACAACAACCCAGTATAATCCCACTAGTGGGGTCTGGGGAGGGTAGTGTGTACGCAGACCTTACCCCCATCCTGGGGTAGAGAGGCTGTTTCCAAATGACCCTCGGCATCCTTCCCTCCAAGAACTTCCCACCTTGCTCTTGGGGTGACTCGAACTCACAATCTCTTGGTTGGAAGTGGAGGGTGCTTACCATCAGAGCAACCCACCTTGTCTCCAAATTAGTATAACATAATAAGTGATCACAAAATAAAATCGTAAAATTGATAATCCCCAAATTAGTATAACATACTAAACGTTCAATAAAAAAGAATAACTAATCTCAATACAATTAATTTCAACATAACTTGTATTCAAACAAAACGATCCTAAAGATATGTGCAACTTCTTACTTTAATGACTTTGTCATATTCCTTGGGACCTGTGCATTGTTGGGAACAAATTGAAATTACGGATCTCATATAATAATATTTATATTATATATTTATTGATTTGATGTAAATATAAATTTATAATAACTTTGTCGGAGATCCTGGAAACCTGTGCATTGTGTGGGACAGCATATTGAGGTTGTGGGTCCCATAATTGTCCCTTTCACCAAAACAGCAACCACTTTGCATTGGATTCCCTTTTTAATTTGGATTTGTTTCATTTTATACGGTAGTATTAATATTATTTTAAAGTCAATATTATCTCTTATACTTGTTTCAAAGTTTACATTTATTTGTAACCATAACAAATTATGATGTATTATATTTTATGTAATATATAAATATGTAACTTTATTTCAAGAGAGAAAAGTAAGAAATTGATTATTGAATTCCCATAAAAAATTAGAATTGTCCTCGTATTAGCATTCAGCCATTCTATTTGAGATTGATGGATTACATTTCAAATTCCAAATTCTCAGTTGCCTACTTTGTTAAAGTTTAGTATTATGTTGAAAGTTAATATTTATGATTAAGTTTAGAGACCTTCTTTCTCATTTTGCTCTATCACCTAACCTCCCTCGCATTTTATGATGTTACGCATATCTCATTTATTTCCAATAAGAAGAAAATTCAATCACTTTTGCACGATTATATTTTCTAGTTTTCTCTCCATTTTCTGAGTGAGTGTAATTTATTATTCATATTCCATGGATAAGTTAATACTTGATAACAGGAAAAATAACTTCGAACCTTTACCTATTGGGTCTTTCACCTTTGGAAGATAGACGAGGAAATGATTTCTATGTCTATTTATAATTTGAATAGAAGAAACTAAATATAAATATATTCTTATTATTTTTTGAAAGGAAATTTAGAAACAAATAAAAGAGGGAAAAGTCCACTTTTTTTATTTATTTTAAAGTCGGCTTTTTTGTCAAAATTAGAATTTGAAATTCCCGGCTTTTAGAACATAAGATCAGCAGACACGTCGTTCTTTACCTCAATCCGAAAAGTTGAAAGTGCTATGTGTTATAAATCGAATTAACACAGTAGCCGGAGCCTTTTTTTCCTTCTTGGAACAAAATGTTTAGCTCTTACTATAGTTAAATAATATTTTTTTATCTCAATTTATGTGGAGGTATAATTTTGTGAATCAAATGAGTATTCTTACCATTATTTTTCATGTCTTTTAAATAATTTAAATTATAATTATTATGACTTATAGAATTTTTTTACGTAATTTTTAAATATATAAATTTTAATTCAAAAACTTAAATATTTTATGTTCGAATTTACAGTAAAAATTAATTTATTTGACACTCAAAATTCATAAATCATCAAGTAAATTAAAACGAAAAAATGATAAAATTATAAGTAAATATAATAAATATATATTTATTGATTTGATGTGAATATTAAATATAATTTTAACATTTATAGCTAGATTATTTGGAACATGTGCATTGTGGGGACAAAAAGATAAGAAGTTGTGGGTCTCATATAAAGTTGCCTTCTACCTAAACAACAACCACTTTTGGCGTAGGGTTCTCTTTTTATCTTCTATCTGTTTCATTTTATATGATATCAATATTATCTTCTTATATTTATTTCTAAATTTTTATTATTTATAATAGTAAAAATATAATAATTTATAATACTTTGTGTAACAAATCCTACTTTAAGGGGAAAACAAATAGGACCCTCATCAATTTTTAAAAAGGAATGTGAAAAACAGATGAAAGGGAGAAAATAGAATATGTGGGCTTTTAGATTCTTCACGATTGTTCTTGTTGGAACATTATCAATAATCTGAAATTTTCGATGAAAATTTGTCAGAAATATTTTTCGACGAGCACATTTCTCAAGGATATGTGTGAAATTCACGTGTTTCTAGTGTAATAATTTTCTTCAAATAAATTCATGTATTAACATTAAACACACCTGTAATATGATTCAATTTCACATTAAAATAAGAAAGCATTATTTCTCAATATTTGATCGATATAAAGGAATTGAACTAAATTCACTCCAAAGAAAACTATTCATTGTAATTCAATCAATTATTGTCCTTAATATACTTTTGGAAGTGATTTTATTTTTATTTTAAAATTACTTGTATCGTACTTATTTTTAGAATTAAGCAAAAACATTGTGGAATTATTTAAAAGTTTTTATCGTATGAAGTGTTTAATAAGTCATATTATTCTAAGTGAAATGGCAAAACTTTTTTTTCAAAACACAAAAAGCTTCTAAAACATTAATTCTTGGGTTTTTAGACCAAAGATTTGTAATTATGACAAATTACAAATATTAAATCCAACTCAACGTACATCAAAATCTACATATAGTTGAATTCTTATATGCTTATTGTACCAAATCAAATGGTCAAACGTACAAATCTTTTCATGTACTTCCCCACTCGTTGCTTCCATAACATAAGCTGTACTTTAAATTCTAAAAATCCCATTTTGTGAGCCTAAATGTTTATTAAATCCACTAGCTTTTGTACTATCTTTCTTTGTTAATAAGCGGGATTCTCATTAAAGTCAAACTCTACAAAAACTTTAATATTTTTATAAGATATAGTATCTATTTTACCATAAAAATAAAATTCAACATTTCATTCCATATTCGAAGTTAAATTAAAGTATGAATATATATTGTATAATTCTTTATTCATTAATTTATGTGAAGTAGATTAATTCGAAAGATAATTTAAAAAAAAAAAAAATTTTAAAAATTTGCTAGTTTAAATAGGTCATAATATTTGTATGATACGAGACTTTTAAAACTCATAGCATTAAATATATTATAAAATTTGTGTGGTCATAATTTTTTATATTTATATTAAAATACATAGTATTATGTATATAGTTAATTGGTGTGAAATGCGAATAACAAAGAATTTTCCCATCCATAATTTTCCTCACTTTTCGAGGTGGACTTAGTACAAATTACGAGTTCATCAACATCTAATAGCTTTAGCTTAATTCTTATATAAAAATAATATATTTCAAAACCCAATTAATCAAATGGTTGAGATAAAATTAAACTGAAATAATTAAAATTTTTAAATTCTAAATTCAAAAAGTTATCTGTAGCCTATACATTGCAGGTTCAAACTATGAAAATAATTATTAATATTTGTATTAAATTATGGTGTCAAATCACACCCGTTAAAATACGACCTTTTCTCGAATGTTGCGTGACCACGCAATCCTTTTTTTGTCCACAAATATTAAAGTTTTTCTACCAGTTATGAAATTTAAATTTATGACAAAAATATAAATTTTGTCCCTAGTATTATTTTTATTTACTCCCAATATTTTTGTAATTTTGTCCATATTGCCATAATCCACTCATGAATTCTTCTTCTTCTTCTTCTTCCTCCCCAAGTCCCTTTTTTCCATTTCCATGAACAAAACCTCTCTTGATCAACCTCTCTTCAAACCCCTAAACAGCTTTTTCTCTCATTTCATGTCCTAAGAAAAACCCATAAAAATTCTTTGTTCATTCTCCACACACACAGAGAGAGAAAATGGGTTCTCTTGTCCCATTTCAAGACCTTAATCTTCAACCTGAATCCACCAATTTAACCTCTAATTCTCCAACTCCGTTAATTACCCCCAAAATTGAACCTAAACTTGAACCCCTTGATGAATTTACTCAAGCTGATCTTCAAACCCCACCTCTTTTCTCCAACCCTAATACTCCCAATTTCAACTGCAATTTCACTCCTAATTCATTATCACACAACTCAATTACTACACCTGAACAAAACCCATCTGGGTCTGATGGAACAAATGTGTATTCTGAGTATAACAGAATTTCTGAGCTGTTTCGTGAAGCTTTTGCTAAAAGAATGCAGCGTTATGGAGATATTGAGATTGTTGCTGACCCTAACAATGACGATTCACGTGACGTCGAGATGGACCTCGATAATTCACGTGCCATTGTTCCGGTTAATAATGAGGATAATCAGGTTTCGGAAATGGTAATTCCTAGAAGAAAATATCAACAAAGGTCATCCGAATTAGTTAGGGTTACAGATCTTAAACCTGAAGATCAACGTTATTTTCGCGATGCTGTGAGGAGAACCCGAATGCTGTATGATTCGTTGCGTGTTTTAGCGATGGCTGACGATGAGAATAACATGGGTGTGGTGCCTCATAGGAAGACTAGAGGTGATTTAAAGGCTTGTCAGGTTTTAAGAGAACACGGGTTGTGGATGAATCGCGATAAGCGAATTGTTGGGGCGATCCCAGGGGTGTTTATTGGTGATGTGTTCTTTTTCAGGATGGAGCTTTGTGTTGTTGGTTTACATGGGCAGGTTCAAGCTGGCATTGATTATGTCCCTGCGAGTCAGAGCTCGAATAGGGAGCCGATTGCTACGAGTGTGATTGTTTCAGGTGGATACGAGGATGATCAGGATGGTGGAGATGTGATTATATATACTGGGCACGGTGGACAGGATAAGTTGTCGAGGCAATGTATGCATCAGAAGCTGGAATGTGGGAATTTGGCGTTGGAGCGGAGTATGCACTATGGAATTGAGGTAAGGGTAATTCGCGGCTTTAAGTACGAAGGTAGTGCTAGTGGTAAAGTTTATGTGTATGATGGATTGTATAGAATTGTTGAATGTTGGTTTGATGTTGGAAAGTCTGGATTTGGAGTGTATAAGTACAAGCTTGTTAGGATTGAGAATCAGGAAGAGTTGGGAAGTGCCATTCTTAGGTTTGCGCAGAATCTTAGGCTTAGACCTTTGGTGGCAAGGCCTACGGGTTATGTTAGTCTAGATATATCTAGGAAAAAAGAAAACATGCCAGTATTTCTTTTCAACGATATCGATGATAATCACGATCCTGCTTATTTTGATTATCTGTTGAAGACTGTTTTTCCTCCGTATGTGTACCAGAATGTGGGCAGTGGAAATGGCTGCGAGTGCGTTAATGGGTGTGTGGATAATTGTTTTTGTGCTATGAGAAATGGTGGCCAATTTGCTTATGATTATAATGGGATATTGGTGAGAGGTAAACCATTAGTGTTTGAATGTGGACCACATTGTCAGTGTCCTCCAACTTGTCGGAATCGAGTGAGTCAAAAGGGTTTGAGGCACAGATTTGAAGTGTTTCGGTCTAGAGAGACTGGTTGGGGAGTTAGGTCATTGGACTTGATCCAAGCTGGGTCCTTCATCTGTGAATTTACTGGGGTCGTACTCACACGAGAACAAGCCCAAATCTTTACAATGAATGGTGATAGTTTAGTCTATCCAAGTCGCTTTCCTGAGAGGTGGGCAGAATGGGGAGATTTGTCCCAAATATATCCTGACTATGTGCGGCCAGCATACCCCTCCATTCCTCCTCTGGATTTCGCGATGGATGTGTCTAGAATGAGGAATGTAGCATGCTATATGAGTCACAGTTCAAGCCCCAACGTGTTGGTGCAGCCCGTGCTTTATGATCACAACACTGTATCTTTCCCCCACCTGATGCTCTTTGCAATGGAGAATATCCCCCCTCTTAGGGAGATCAGTATTGATTATGGGGTAGCAGATGAATGGACAGGGAAGCTTGCCATTTGTAATTGACTAACTTGTAGGAGTTGATGCAATTTTGAACATGATGCAGCACAGCCATTTCTGGCACATCATTTGCTGAGGTAATTAAAACATTCAGTCAATAATTTCTGTTAAACTCAAAATTGTAACGGCATTCAGCTACATGTTTTCTAGAGGGCTGACTATCAGTCTGTACTGGTATTGGTTTTCAGTTGTCTTGTTACTCTAGCTAGTTATGGCCTTTATTCTGAATCTCTTTAGAAGCTGTTTTAAGCCCTCGGAATTTGGAATTGATGAGACTGATTTTATTACAATATTGGGCAGTCTTAAATTGTCTAGCTTTGGCGACTTTTGGACGTGTCGCCAAAAGCTGGTTGGAACTCCAATTGCTTTGCTGAGTTTTTTTTTTATATACTATATGTAGTTTGAATGCATCTTACTGCGCTTGATGAATGGATTTGAACTTCTTTTCATGCTGCTTAATAGGAATTCCCTTTCCCATCCTTGATTGTCTTTTTAATGATTCAGAGGATGATTTTGTTTCTGATTTGCTGTTCTTTTTCACTGGTGGATATCTTCCTCTTCAGATTCCATGTCTAAAGAACTCCTCAAATAACTGCTAAGAAGTATTCTCTTGTCCCATAATAGGTGAACTTTTTATTTTTACACCTAAGGGTGTGAGGTCAATAAAGTGGGTGAAAATCAAGGGAGACCACGAACAAAAACACTAGATTGTTTCTTTTCTACCTTAGTCTTAGTGGACAAAGTTAAACACTATTTTGTTTACTCGAAGTGCGCATGTTGATCTGGATGCCACTATTATTAAAAAAAGGTTAAACTAGCTATTAGATTTAGAGCCTGTTTGGTTTAGTCAATTAAGACTAGCTGATATGCATTAAATACTAAAGTTGATTTATAATAAGCGGTTACATGATTGATTAGAAGTACTGTAACTGATAATAATCACTTTTTCTTTTAAGATGACTGAAATGCCCTATATATATTGTAAAAGTATTTTTACATGGAAAAGGACGGATGACTGAATGATGAAGGAGGTAGGGGTTTTCTTTTAGGAAGGGTACTTTGGTATTTAAAAGTGGGTAAAATAGTAAAAAGTTTGGTCGATCAGAAGTGGTTATAAACTGAAAAGACTATAAGTTAGGGGTGACCAACTTCTGGCTTATAAGCACTTGTGGGATTTTCCAAATGCATAAATAAGCCAAAAAGTACTAGTGCTTAAGCTTACCAAACATCCTTTTAGAGTATAATAAATTATTTTGAGTTGGAATAAGAGGGTTAAAAATAAGGTTTTGAAATGTGAAAAATAGAATATTTAGTTGAGAAGATATCAAGAAGCTTGATATAATTAGGGGAAGAAAAAAATGTTCTGTTCAAGGGGAAGTTTTATTTTGGGAATGGAACTTAGAGGGAAGTAGCTCAAGTATGCAAACAGTGGAGAGGCAGCTATACTGATGAAATTGTCTTTTATTTATATGGAAATTCGTTCAAGTATTGGAACAACAGTAGTGCTATAACTAAGTTAAATATTAACGGGATCAAATGGACAAAAGAATACTGTCTGTTGGTGTCCAAGTGCCAATTGTAACATGAGCTATGATGTTGAGTATTTTGCATATCTCAATGTTAATTCTCTCTTTTAGGAATTGCTGAATTGATTTTAACTTAAAGTACCTTGATCTGTTTGGACAGTTACGTAGTGGCTTAATTACATGGGACTATGCGTCCTTAAGTGGTGATCATGTACGAGAAGGGTGGGGGGGG
>AWOL01S0029909.1:39783-60700 GCA_000715115.1 Nicotiana otophora
GGGAAGAACTTGCCTTGACACTTACTTCAATCTTTATGAAAAAACTGTTCCTTTTGTATCACCTTCACAAACAAACTCAAGTTTAAAGAGTAAAATTTATTTCTCACCATTAAAGGAGGATAGGTATGACAATGACAAAGGGTCAGCTGGGATGCTTTCCCTGCTAACGCCCCACTCCACCTCGCCCAACTTTGCCCTGCCCTGGCCCAATTTGCTGACTCTCTTTCTTTCCTTCCATTAATGTTTAGTCCCTTTTTCATCATTTTCAATTGTTTATTGTATTTCCAAATTAGGTATTGTATATCGCCTGCCAATAACATTGTTTTCATTAGATGTTAACTTAACATCTGAAGGAAGAACTGAACACCAACCCAATCTCGAAAAAAAAAAGAGAACTACAAGCAAGGACATTTTCTCGATCAAGAAGGTATTCAACTTCTCGACGCACTCTATCAATTCCTTCTTTGCCTCATCTCTCTACACCAATTATTATAAATGAAAAGCAGAATATACCCCTGTTTCAATTTATGCGACACACTTTCCGTATTAGTCCGTTTAAAAAAGAATGACACATTTCTATATTTGGAAACAATTTACTCCCTCCGTTTCAATTTATGTGACCACTTTTCTTATTAATCCGTTCTAAAAAAAATGACACATTCTATATTTGAAAACAATTTAACTTTAAACTTTTAATTTTACCCTTAATGAAAAGCTTTTATAGCTACACAAACGTTATGGCCCCACAAAGCTTTTGCCCATTAAGCCTGTAATACCACACGTTTCAAAAGTCTATTTTTCTTCTTCTTAAACTCCGTATCGAGTCAAACTCTGTCACATAGAGGAGTAACTCTAAACTTTTCCTTTTACCCATTTTACCCTTAATGAGACTTTTATAACCGCACAACTTGAAGCCTCAAAAGAGTTTTTACCCTTTAAGCTTTTAAAATTACAAGTTTCAACAATCTTCTTTTTTTTCTTAAACTATGTTGCCGAATCCAATTACGTCACATAAATTGGAACGGAGGGAGTAAGTCACTAAGAGAATATCAATAAGATTCCATAAGTAAAAACCTTAAACTTGAAAAGTTTTAAGTGGTCCACCTACCTCTTCTCTCTCATTTGAAGATGATGAATTCTTTTTCCACCTTGGCGGTTCACAGCTAAGAGTTCGACCAAGTCTTTTCCTATCCCACCTCACCCAGTGCCCTTCCATAGAGGTCGATACATAATTTTATGTTTTCCTACTTTAAAGAACAAAGATCTTTGCTTGATGAGGAATGAGTGTGCACATGTATATGATTGCTAAATACTATTCTTACCATTCCATTTTATATAATCCTCTTCCTGTTTTGGTTAGTTTCAAAATGATTTTACTCATAAAACAGACGAATGCCTTCAAGTTACATTTATTTCATAAAGTTTAAATGCCTACAAAATCTATACTTTTTGTGCAGGGGAAACAAACTAGGTATCATGATACATTTTTTGCGGTTTTTGGTCTCTTTGACACCCTATATATTTGGAAACTTTTATCTTGATATTCTAATTTTGCCTCTAATAAATGCTCTTATAAGAATCGTATTACATGTTGATCAGTGTTAGTTAATCTTATTGATTGGAAGTTTCAATAGTAGGAAGCTCACATAAGTGGTAGATTATGGATAAACTATAATATCAACAAATCAAGGAATTAGAAATATTGCTAATGTATTAGTAATAGATAATTACTCCCGGAGCTTTCACTCTGTGGTAAACTGGTAATAGCACAAAGCGCGATGTGTGGGTTAAGCGCATGTCATGAGTTCGAATTTACTGCCGACAAAAGCGTGGTATTTAAATGGAGAAGGTTAGAGGGACGGAACGGTGGTCTTGAACCGTTTGCCAACTGGTCTTTGGGAATTTCTCGGTTGTAAAAAGAAGTAATAGCTACTTTTGTCGACGTAGAGTAATGCTTCTTGTCATACTAATACACAGAAACAGTTCGATGTTCCCTTTTCTTTTTTTGCTTTATTTCTTTCAATTTATCTTGAATTATTGTGTTTGATGATAAATTAAACTTGCTTGCTGATAGTTTTTTGTCTTTTACTTTTTGATGTCCTGTAAGGTGTCCGGAGGTGCAACTTTGTTGGGTACTGGCACCTCCTGTCATGTCTTGTTTTGATTGTAAACGATACTGCTTATGATTGGCACCTCCAGGGATTTTGAATAAGATTCGTTGTTCTTGTTGGGGGGAAACATTGGCTCCATGCAGTGCATTTATGTTTTGGCTCAAATGAATGTTTGTCCATTTTGATAAAACATAAAAAGGAGCTTTATTGTATTCATTTTGGACAATGCGACCATGACCCGTTAGTGTTGTTTATATTGTATTAGCTAATGCCTGCAGTCAAGTAAGATAAGATACTGAATTTACCTACTTTTTCATTTAGAGCTGTTGAACTAAATCATGGAGAAGGTCATCCTTGTTACTTCTTGCAATGCATACAATGTTAGCCAGATATCACACTCCTTTCCTCTCTTGTGTAAAAAAAAATCACTTGTCCTCCTTTTTCCAGCTGGAAATCATAGTTATGGATCTCTGTCAGTCTTGTTATTGTATACCCTTTCAGAGTTTTTATTTTTAGTCATATACCCTTTTCAGTTCTACTTCAATGATTTTATCCACTTCCATTTGTTGTTTGCTTAACCAAAACTCATAATATATTGATTAACCTACGCGATAGTTACTGGTTCTGGAAATCATAGTGCATACGCTGATACCTTTGTTTTGTCAGGGAAGCAACCTGCTAGGGAAAAGATTTTGATTATGAAGATATTGGCCTACAGTTGTCGCTCAAAGCAGCTTACTACCTAACCTTCTGCTGATTCTGATTAATATTTTATTTCATGCAGATGAAGGGCGAGTATTGGCGAACTGTTACTGTGTTTCCCTTTTATTATAATCCTGCTGTCTTGATGACACGGTCTAGACTACATCACTAGGTTCCTGAAACAAGTTGCCCCTGTTGCTGTTCTTTCATCAGTTTGTCGATCCTATATTGTAAATAGCATGGTGTTCAATGACTAGCTAGAAGAATGAAGAAAGCGATATTGCATTTTCCCACTATCCGCCTTTGGAAGGAACCCTTTTAACCGATCATCTCCTTGATAGAGCTGGTCTGCTATTGATGTTCTTGATCGTTAGAACTTTTATAGGTTGTAGTAATAGCTTGTATATATGAAGATCAAACTGCTTATTCTGTACAGAAGATTGTATCTATATCGTGCTAATGGATATCCAGAGTGCAGTTCAAATGCTTTTGCCTGTTCTCTTTCTAGTTAAAGATGGAAGCACCTAGTACGCGATCCAATGTGTCAAATTATGGATGCTGGGATTTTGTAAGGATAAAATATGGCAATGCAAGTTTCATTTAAATGATTGAATTCTTCCTTTTTCTTAAGCTGTTTTCTCTAATGTTGCTGTTTACACTACTGAAATACCCTAACTAAACTCATTTTGCTTTGATTTAGCCAAGTTATTTCGAAAACTTGAGCTGTGATGCTTTGTGTTAGATTTTCTACTTAATAGGAGAAGCTCAATCAGTTATTTGAAGGTATCTTTAGTCTTTTAGCATTTGCTTTACATTATTGAATCACCACCAACTGGTGAAAATATCTCCAGAATTTATTTAACAAAAGTGGGAATAGTCCAACTATTGAGTGAGAGATCTGAACTTATGATGTACTTCGAGACAACGCTTCCATGTGATGTTAGGTCAGACTCATCCTCTATTAACACTTGCACTACTATGGTTTTACACCTAGGGGCAGAGGCATCTGGTGTTCGACAGATCATTTTATCCTCGATATATGCTATTTGAACCTTCTCGCAAATGTGATTATTTCTAATTTTGTATAATCTTATATGATGACATATCTACCTTAGTATCTGCATCTCTATGATATTCACTCTCATATAGTATTGTTGGTCTTATAACTGTTCCATAGAACTTAATTACCTTTCAATTTGGTAGGCATACTTTTTATCACAAAACACCCGTGTATCACGTCTCTATTTCTATCATCTTATTTTGATTTTATGTGTGACATCTTTATCTATAATTTCATTTTGCAGAAACAACGAGCGTAAATATCTAAATTATCTATATTTAGGCACAATAATCTCATCTGCTTTCACTCTTCTTATCTTGACTAAACTTGTACCACACATGTTCTACTTATTTTAAAATCTTCTCTCTAGAGCGCTTCTCCATAGTTTACACTTTTAATTGATACCCTCGCTGATTTCGCCAATTATAATCAGAATACCGTCAGCAAATAGCATACACTATTAAACCTCATCTTGTATTTTAGAGGCAGGCCCATTTCTGTTTGCCCTGGCAATCGACGCCCTCACGCGACACATTCAAGAGGAGGTGCCGTGGTGCATGTTATTTGCAGATGACATTGTACTGATTGGTGAGACTCGCAGTGGTGTTAACGAGTGGTTAGAGGTTTGGAGGCAGACTAAAGGTTTCAAGTTGAGCAGGACCAAATACAGAATACTTGGAGTGCAAGTTCAGTAGCGCGACTTAGAAAGTGGACGAAGACGTGCGGCTTGATTCACAAGTCATTCCTACGAGAGAAAGTCTCAAGTACCGTGGGTCTGTTATACAAGGGAATAGGGAGATCGACGAGGATGTCACACGTCGTATTAGGGCGAGATGGATGAAATAGAAGCTTGCTTCTGGTGTTCTGTGTGACAAGAATGTGCCACCAAAAGGTAAGATTTATAGGGCGGTGGTCAGACTGACTTTGTTGTATGGGGCAAAATTTTGACCAGTCAAGAACTCCCATGTACTGAAGATGAAGGTGGCTGAAATGAGGATGTTGAGATGGATGTGCGGGCATACCATGTTAGATAGAATTAGAAATGAAGTTATCCGGGATAAAGTGGGTGTGGCCTCTATGGAGGATAAGATGCAGGAGGCGAGATTTAGATAGTTCAGGCATGTTAAGAGGAGAGGCACCGATGCGCCAATGAGGAGGCGTGAAAGGCTAGCGTTGGAGGGCCAACGAAGAGGTAAAGACAGGCCGAAAAAGTATTGGGGAGAGGTGATTAAGCGAGATATCCAGCTGATTAAGGACATGACTATGAATAGGAAGGTGTGGATGTTGAGAATAAAGGTAGAGGGTTAGGTAGCCGAGTGTTGTCCTTGTTTGTTGGGAGTGTCTGGTGTATATAAAATTCTAACTCGTACTCTGTCAAATAATAGTATAGAAAGATGTCGAACCCACAAAGATTGATTTATCTATTCTACAGACGTTTCTTGTTTTAATTACTATTTGAGAAAATCAGAAAGAGTTGAGTTGTGAATTAACTAACTAAAAATGCACGAATAGAGCAATAGAAAATATTTTGTTTTCACAAATTTAATAAAAAGGTGTTGGGATCGTGACTTCACTTAATATTTCTAATATATAGTAGAATTATTATTCTTCAATTTTTATTTATCAAAAATGTATAAATACCTCTCACGATTACAAATATATATTATTACTCAAGTTGAATAATTAATTGCTCTCCTCTCGATTATACAAATTAATCTTCAAAATAGTAATACTAAAGAACCATAAATATTGATTCAACTAAAATATGCTCTTGTTAGTAAGTCCCTTTCGGTTACTCTACTTGTTATAACTCATTATTAAACTATTCGCCTCTCTCGATTACAGATAAGTGTAAAATTAATTATAATATAAAAGAGACAAATGTTACTGAATAAATATTAACAACAATCACTATTACAATTAACTATATTATGTTTTCTGCCTCTCTCGATTACAGAATTAATAAACAGTTAATATATAGTACAAGATAGATAGATATTAATAAATATAATAACATCTATCTGTAAAAATAGATAAAAGTTAAATAAATTTTTTTAGCTCAAGCATGTGAATTTGAGGAATAATAACTACTATTATATAGAAATATTAAGATCCGTCTTTCTCACAACACAAGAAAAGTTACTCCATACTGGAATTAGTATTAACAATGGAAATATTCTTGTCCATTAAATAAGAAAATAGAAAGAAATATTCAAGAAGAATAATCTCTCCTATTTAATTAAAAGCAGGAACTAGAGTAATTTCCTACACTGAAATTTATTTAGAAACAACAACTAAACCACTATTATGATTTGAAAGAAAAGATAACTCGATACTAGTGAAAGAAACAAAACATAGAAGCTTATTAAGAACTTGGATTCAGACTTCTATCTCTAAGCTTTCTTTACACTCTAATACCCTCCTCTGATCGGGCAACATCTTCTCCTTCTTCTTATATAAGAAAATTTCATGATGACTTTTCGATTTGGTGCTAGATTTCCATGGCAAATTTAGATTTTGCATTTGTAGAGATGAGAATTCGACTTCTCGATTTGGTTCTAGATTTCCATGGCAAATCTAGATTTTGAATTTGCAGAGATGAGAATTCTGTCATTCTAAGTTTAGATTTCTACGATTTCATCATGGCAAATCGGGACTTGGTGCATTATCACGACATTAATGAATCATAGCTCGATCTTATACTTCTTTGTTGTATTTTTCTTGAATATTTATTTTCCCTTTTTCATGCTGCGCACAACAATTCTTCTATAATTATTCTTGCAAAATAAAGTTAAGAATATGAATTAAGCATGATAATTTATATGTTTTTATGAGAGAAATTATGTGGTTAACATCCGGTAAAATGTACTTATCATTTGTCACAGTAGCTTTGATACATCACTTAGTGTCCTTCGTGTTTTATCCCTAGTTGCTGTTATTACTTGTTGCTGCCTTGTTTCGGTTTTCTGATTGCATTACTTAGTTTTAGTTTTGTATTTTCGCTTCGTTTGTCAAATTTTTGCTTGTTATTGCCCCTTCCCTTTTTCCTTTCTGAGCCGAGGATCTACCGGAAACCGGCTCTCTACCTTTTTAAAGGCAGGGGTAAAGTATATGTACACTTTACCCTCCTCAGACTTCACTTGTGGAACTACACTGGTTTTTTTTTTTTTGTTGTTGTTATTGTTAGCTTATTCCATATCTAAGGTGACCTATCTCTGTTATTTCTACCTATATGAAACAATTGCAGGTTTAGTTCACCACAAGGAAGAAATGCTGAAAGATTCTATTCACTTCACTTTTGCCACTTCATAGAACAAAATAGCGTTGATGTTTTGTACATGTAGTAGTATATTTTGGCCGTTGTCTTTCTTGTTTTCTTGTTGGTTGTGGTCTGATTTTTTTGCACTGTTGGATTTTTCATAATTTTCATCGTCAGCATCAGAGATATTTCTAATCTATCCTTGTGTGATTCCTGTTGAAGCATATATTCGGGGGTGGGTGCAGGATGGGCAAAACCGAATTATCTCACAATTAAACCGTCAGGAACAAAAGCTTGTTTCATAATCAAATGTACTAGTAAAAGAAATTATGAACAAAAGTTAGTTTCTAAAATGGAAAGATAGATAACTAGT
Source organism: Nicotiana otophora (assembly GCA_000715115.1). Lineage (NCBI taxonomy): Eukaryota > Viridiplantae > Streptophyta > Magnoliopsida > Solanales > Solanaceae > Nicotiana > Nicotiana otophora. Next base: position 47,289 of record AWOL01S0029909.1, read on the forward strand.
CTTTCTGCGTATTTATAGATGCCTCTGATGTAGCTCTCCTTAGGAAGCCCCTCGATTTCAGATTGTTTCCAACTTTCTCTAATGATATCATAACACAAACATAACTTGCCTGATTTTAAGTTCAAAATGAATACAATCTCCTCATCACGAGACGTGAATGATGATGTAACTCTAGATTGAATGTCTTCCAATATTGAATGGAAAATTTGAGGTTAGCAAATTAACATATTCTCTTCAGTCTCTTGTTACAAGTTCCTATCTTCTGGACAAGGTGGGTTGCTCTGATGGTAAGCACCCTCCACTTCCAACCAAGAGGTTGTGAGTTCGAGTCACCCCAAGAGCAAGGTGGGGAGTTCTTGGAGGGAAGGATGCCGAGGGTCATTTGGAAACAGCCTCTCTACCCCAGGGTAGGGGTAAGGTCTGCGTACACACTACCCTCCCCAGACCCCACTAGTGGGATTATACTGGGTTGTTGTTGTTGTNTGAATCATAGCTCGATCTTATACTTCTTTGTTGTATTTTTCTTGAATATTTATTTTCCCTTTTTCATGCTGCGCACAACAATTCTTCTATAATTATTCTTGCAAAATAAAGTTAAGAATATGAATTAAGCATGATAATTTATATGTTTTTATGAGAGAAATTATGTGGTTAACATCCGGTAAAATGTACTTATCATTTGTCACAGTAGCTTTGATACATCACTTAGTGTCCTTCGTGTTTTATCCCTAGTTGCTGTTATTACTTGTTGCTGCCTTGTTTCGGTTTTCTGATTGCATTACTTAGTTTTAGTTTTGTATTTTCGCTTCGTTTGTCAAATTTTTGCTTGTTATTGCCCCTTCCCTTTTTCCTTTCTGAGCCGAGGATCTACCGGAAACCGGCTCTCTACCTTTTTAAAGGCAGGGGTAAAGTATATGTACACTTTACCCTCCTCAGACTTCACTTGTGGAACTACACTGGTTTTTTTTTTTTTGTTGTTGTTATTGTTAGCTTATTCCATATCTAAGGTGACCTATCTCTGTTATTTCTACCTATATGAAACAATTGCAGGTTTAGTTCACCACAAGGAAGAAATGCTGAAAGATTCTATTCACTTCACTTTTGCCACTTCATAGAACAAAATAGCGTTGATGTTTTGTACATGTAGTAGTATATTTTGGCCGTTGTCTTTCTTGTTTTCTTGTTGGTTGTGGTCTGATTTTTTTGCACTGTTGGATTTTTCATAATTTTCATCGTCAGCATCAGAGATATTTCTAATCTATCCTTGTGTGATTCCTGTTGAAGCATATATTCGGGGGTGGGTGCAGGATGGGCAAAACCGAATTATCTCACAATTAAACCGTCAGGAACAAAAGCTTGTTTCATAATCAAATGTACTAGTAAAAGAAATTATGAACAAAAGTTAGTTTCTAAAATGGAAAGATAGATAACTAGTCTTTCTGCGTATTTATAGATGCCTCTGATGTAGCTCTCCTTAGGAAGCCCCTCGATTTCAGATTGTTTCCAACTTTCTCTAATGATATCATAACACAAACATAACTTGCCTGATTTTAAGTTCAAAATGAATACAATCTCCTCATCACGAGACGTGAATGATGATGTAACTCTAGATTGAATGTCTTCCAATATTGAATGGAAAATTTGAGGTTAGCAAATTAACATATTCTCTTCAGTCTCTTGTTACAAGTTCCTATCTTCTGGACAAGGTGGGTTGCTCTGATGGTAAGCACCCTCCACTTCCAACCAAGAGGTTGTGAGTTCGAGTCACCCCAAGAGCAAGGTGGGGAGTTCTTGGAGGGAAGGATACCGAGGGTCATTTGGAAACAGCTTCTCTACCCCAGGGTAGGGGTAAGGTCTGCGTACACACTACCCTCCCCAGACCCCAATAGTGAAATTATACTGGGTTGTTGTTGTTGTTGTTGTTGTTGTTCTCTTGTTACAAGTCATTATCAAGGTTTATTGCAAAAAGAGATAAATTCTTTCGGGGTTGGACCTTAAGAATGTGTGATATTTATGCAAAAAAACATATGCAAATTCATGATTTGAATCTTATAGCATTGAACCTATTATATTTTTAAAATTATGGGTTCAGACCTCAGAACTACTACGGATAGATTTATATGTAGGCAATGAAAATTTTATTAGATTTAAATCCATAACAAATTTGGATTTAATCTAAATTTTAAATATGTTTCGGTCCAAATAAATATTATGGGCTAATATAATTGGATTAATTATGTAAGTCCAATACATATGGACTAAATAAATAAGTCCAAATTCATTGGGCTAGCCCATTTAATTGGGCTAAGTCCACCTCATTAAGCCTAAGGTGTCATCTTCCTAGAGGCCCAGTTTGGTGCCACGTGTCATATGACGTGGCACGCCAAGTCAAGCGGAAGAGCCAATAGAATCATGCCACGTGTCCAAATGACAAGACATGCCAAGTCACATTAAAAGGCTAATGAAATCGCGCCACGTGTGCAAGTGAAATGTTCTGACCAATCAAATGTGGCCTTGTCATACTTCGATTTGATTGGTCGGAAAGAGTTTGTTCTTATCATAACTCTTCCCTCCCACAACTATAAATAGGGGTTTTCATAACCCAGAAAAGACACCAGAAGCTATAACAAGAAGCAAGAGAGAGCTCGTGGATCAAACGCCGCAAACTTCTCTACAAGTTTCAAGCTTCAAGAAATCAAGTTCAAGTTCAAGAAATCAAGTTTAAGCTCAAGAACGAAGAACTTGAAGCTCAAGAAATCAAGTTCAAGCTCAAGAACGAAGATCAAGTCAAGATTCAGGGAGTAGAGTTCAAATCATCATGCTAGTTGAATTCAAGATCATCGTTCGTGAAAACAAATATAGATTCAAGATCAAGCTCAAAACCCCTTGAATTTATTTACTATTGAAAAGTAGAATCAGAGGAACAATAGAGATTGTAACACTCAAATATTTGAAATAAAATACTATGATTATTGCGAAATTTTTTGGCCTTATTTTATTTTCTCGACGCAATTTATTGTCTACAAATTGTAGTAGAGTTCATCAATTTGAGGAAGGGAGGCAGAGGCTCTTCCATCTTCTATTTGTTCAGTAGTGTAAAAAAATGGTTTCGTTTCCTGCGAAAAGAATTCTGTTCTACCAGGACGGGTCATAGAGCGACGTACATGGATATTCAAGAAATCTGAATCTAATGCAAGGGAATTACAAAATTTGGAAACGCACTAAAGATTTAACAGGAAGCAACGAGAATATTTCATATCAAATATATTTCTTGATATGCAAGTTACACATTTGGCTGATTGGATAATGACGTGGTGCTGAGTTGGCAGTTACATAATGCTTACGTGGATGGTGACGTGCCAACTTACTGGACAAATATAAACTTGATTTAAAAGATTAATTGACATAGACGGCTAACTTGATAATTTAGCATTACAACAACAACAAAAAAAAAAAATTAAAAAAAATCACAGTGTGATCCCACAAGTAGAATTTGGGAAAGGTAATGTGGACGCAAACTTTACCCCTACCTTGTGAAGGTAGAGAGGCTATTTCCGACAGACCCTCGGCTCAAGAAACAATGACAATGAAGCAACCAACAATAACAAGGAAAAAACAAAGACACAGCGTGAAATAACAAAGATCTAGAGATAAGAGATACAAGAATAGTACTAACACTATTGGTAAGAATGACGCCAATAAAAACATATAGGAACAAGAAATTATAAGAATATATTTTCTTATACTACCGGTAAGACTAGGAGGAATCCTTGACTACCTATCATTAGCATTAGAGAATTGAAAATACAGCTTTTTTTTAAACGTTAGGACAACTATAGGATTAACTACCATTGTGTTGGTGAAGTCAAAGCTAAAGCAAGAGGTGAGAGCATCCCCTCAAAGCAATTGCGTTGCGCTGACATAATTTAGCAAAAGATAAATATTCACACTATCCAAACTCAAAGTCTAGGAGATCATAATATAGGTAGAAACTTTACATGTTGCATAAAATTGTTGAGTGATGCAGATCTGAATACAGGACAATATACAAAATTACAAATCAATGATAGCATACATACAGCTGATAGACCTGATAATACGAGCTGCAACGATCAAATGACACCGTGTGTTTAACCGCCTCAAATATTTAATTAGAACCCACTAACTTAAAAAATTTGGAATCCATAACCCATAAGTTTCAAATCCTAGCCCTGCCTCTGTGTGAGAGAGAAACACAACAAAGTCCTCACAGATTTCCCTGGTCTAAGAGACTTATTGTGAGCAGTCGATACCAGGGGCGGAGGGACAAGCCGACCTACGGGTTCGGGCGAACCCAATAGCTTTTGCTAAAACAATATATTTGGTATCTTGAATTCATGAAATATGTACAAATATTAAATTTAGAGCCCAACCATTAACACTTGAAATCGTAGTCTCAAAATCCAGAAACCATAAGATTGAAATCCTAGCTCCGCCTCTGGTTGATACCTATTAGTCCCGACTCCTATGACTTTCTTAATATTAACAGGAGGTAACACCAGAGACAGAATGCAGTCCTAGCACTTCAGATTTTTACACTCAATTGCAGCGCATGCACTACTATCCAGGCTTAACTCAGCGACATCAATGCTGCATCTCAGACTATACGAGCTACCTCCCACCAGCATAGGTATCGAGCAACTTTACCTACTAAGGCTTAGGCATATGAAAAGAAATCACATGGTGATTTTTGCTTCTGCCGAGATTTGAACTCTAGTATCCAAGGTTTGCACCCACTTCACCACTAAGCCACACCTTCGGTGCTGTAATTTTGCCAAAAACATGTAAATTACCAAACAAATAATCTACGTACTTAGTATGACTTCTAATCGATCTTGAGGGAATAATCAAACTTAACAATTCTCTCAATCATTCTTTCCTTAGTCTTCTTAGTGTGTGTTTTTAGATACTGGATTAGACAAACTACTAATTCCGATATTTCCTAGATCACAAGTCAGTCCTTCTCTCCAAGTCTACTCCCGTCACTCTCATCCTCCTACTAACACCAATGATAATTCTTCACATGATGCACTTATGCTGGAAACTCCTGATTACTCGTCTTTAACCCTCATCTGTTCGAGATTAGCAGATAATACCACTGTCGTACGTAAAGGTCATTGTTCTTCTCATTATTATGTCACATTTAAGACTTGCTGAACTATCATTCTATGTCCCAATCTTATGATTTGTATCAACTTTGTCTAATGTTACTGTAAAAAAGATTATTAGCGAAACATTGGAATATTTAAGATAAGTAGATAACGAGATGTGACCATAGAGAAAATGACTGCTCTCCTTATCAATAACACTTGGAAAGTTTTTGTGCATGGAGAACTAGCTGAGGAGGTATATATGGAGATACAATTAGAGTTAGTTGCTTAGGGTCAAGCTTGATATGTCATCTTAGATGGTCATTATACAGTTTGAAACAATCCTCGTATGCATAGTTTGGAAGGTTCAGTTGTGTGGTCCAGTTCAATAGTTTAGGATGACTCGGAGTGAAACCAGTCATTTTGTTTCTTTCTTCATGATGGTCATGATAAATGTATTTGTCTCGACTCGAAACAGTATTTGTTAAAGCACCTAAAAGAACTGGAAAAAAATTAAACAAAATTACCTTAGGGAATTGGGTAGCATAGTCCAAGATAAAAATTGTCACCTTACAATGGAAATACATTTTGGACATACTAAAGGAAACAAATCCAGGGGAAGCCAAACCATCGGAAGACCCCGACAGATATCAGGAAGTGGTTGATATACTGAATTGTTTCACAACCACGTGACAAGATAATTCACCTACAGTAAGTGTAGTCGGTCATTTACTTCAAACTCCATATAGTGGTTACTGAGACGCAGTAATCCACATTCTCAGGTATGTCGCAAGAGCTATTATATGAAGACGAAGGACACTCACAAATTGTTGGATATTCTGACACGAACCAAGTACGATCTACTACTTCTGGATACTGTCTTAGATGTAGTGCAGTAGTAGAATATCGAGCTATGGTCCTATAATATGTGAGGTATTCTGATTAAAACTACTTCTCCAAGAGCTAATGTGCATTGAATTAAAACAGAAAGTTGATGTGTGACTCTAAATTGTCCTTCATATTGCCTCAATTCGTTAACTGAATTCAGAAGGAAGCAAATGACCTACACGGGCAATTCAAGGAAGTCAAATGACTGATTAACAATAAGTGTGATGTAGGAGATATACGATTGATTGAAGCTTGCTATGCCATTTAATTCAGCAAGAAAAATTTCGTTTACTGATTCAAGAGATGCAGAAGACATATTTGATGGACTCACAGTATGGCAAAGTGTTATAGAGGTCCTTTTGTGTCTTAAGCTAAGACAATACTGCCCACAGAATTATTAAAAATTTACCTTTCACGCTTCCTGAATCAGAATATGAGCGATAATTGTTCAGTCTAGATATGAGGTCTACTGCAGCAGTCTATTTTGCATCCTTCTGTTGGACAGGATCTGGTTCGACATATGCTTCTTTCTGAATTTCCTTCACCTATCACAACAGAAGATTTTATATTCTTCAGAAATCTCACAAAATAGAAAACAAGACATAAAAATACTATTGATGCACAGCATCCTAATTATTCAGCTACAGCAGAACATGGAAAAAGGATGGTACTCACTCTTTTAATTATCTCCACAGGCAACATAGCACGGCGAATGTCTTCTGTTTCCTTTATATACATTTCAACTGCAGTTCAAACATCAAGATGCCATATTAGCCATTCTCTTACCAAGATTAGGATATCTAGTGATAGTTGTTTTGTTGGGTTTAAAAGATTGGTGAATGGGAAATGAAGGGAAGAAAGTGGAGGGAAAGTGAACTCCCTTTTACTTCGGAAAGAGCAAGTGTACCTCATTGGTGGTGGAAAAAAAAGGAAATGCGTTTATATTAAAAAAGTACTTCCTTTGGTGTTAAATTAGTTGGAAAGAAAGTAAGCCTCGCACCGTCGCTCGCTCGGCTTCGGTCAACGATTGTTTGATTGATCTTTTTGAACAAAATTTCTTTCAGTTATCTAATTAGTTAATGCAAGTTCAACCCGGAATAACCCAGGACCCGTGACCCGGTCCGTTTCTAAAAGGTTGCAAACCTTTTCAGAAACAGTACCAGAAAATGGCTATAAATATGCCTTGATCTCAGAATCTTTCCTTACGAAATTTTCTAAGCTTCTTCTCCTTCTTCTGCATAATTCAAATTCCAGTGTGGTTTACGGCCTTCGAGTGGTTCACTATTTCACCGGCGTTTTTAGTACCAACACTTTGGTGAGTTAAATCGTTTTATACTGGTAGGATAATATTCCAGCACCTCAGGTACTTGGGGGAATAATTCTCTTAAGGACACACTGTGCATTCAATGGGCTCGATTTTATTCCGAAATTATATTTCAGATTCAGCTTCATTATTTCGACATTCTGTTGCTGCTAATTTTTTGTTTCATTATTTATTATAGTGATACAACTTGTCTAACAATCTTAAGGAAATTAGTTTTTATATTGTAATCTGTATTCTGTTTTTGGAGATTAAAACATGTGTGTTTTTCTACTCGTTCTGAATTTTTCTATTCCTGATTTGAAGACACAAAAACTTTATCGGAGTATTAAAATTCAGAAATGATTTGAAAAATATAAAAACTTCCTCATTTTCTGTGAAGCAATATATAAAAACTTCGGTTCTTATTTATTAAACATACTGTTTATCATTAATTACAGTACTGTTTACTATTTAAGTTTTTTTTGCCATTAATTGAACTCTTCTGTTGTTGACAGTGAGAAATGATAATTGATAATGAAAATTCTTCTGCGACTGTTGCGGCAACGACGATAGCCTCGTCAAGCCGAACTACTGTGCCACCGGTCGAGAAACCGAGAAAATTTTCTGGAGCCAACTTCAAAGGATGGCAGCAAAGGGTGTTCTTCTGGCTTACCACGCTTGGTATGCAGAAGTTCACCAGTGAAGACCCTTCAGTGCCTGCCGCCGACATGCCGGATAATGAGAAGTTTATGATTGTTGAGGCGTGGAAACAGACAGACTTTCTTTGTAAAGGCTACATCCTAAGTGCTTTGAAGGATGACTTGTACAATGTCTACAGTGCTATAAAAACTTCGAAAGAATTATGGGACGCATTTGAGAAGAAGTACAAGACTGAAGATGGATGCTTGAAAAAGTTTGTGGTTGCCAAGTTTCTAGACTATAAAATGATAGACAGCAAAACCGTTGTAGCCCAAGTTCAAGAGCTTCAACTTATTTTTCACGACCTTATTGCTGAAGGTATGGTAGTGAATGCAGCATTTCAAGTGGCTGCAATGATTGAGAAATTTTCTCCTTCGTGGAGAGATTTCAAAAACTATCTAAAGCACAAGCGCAAAGAAATGAAGTTGGAAGATCTTGTGATTCGTCTCAATATTGAGGAAGACAACAAAACAACCGAGAAGAAGTCTCGTGGAAATTCAACGATTATAGGAGCTAATATCGTTGATGAGACTGCTCCAAAAAGTAAGAAGAGGAAGAGGTCTTCTGAACAGACTAAGGAGCAGAAAAACAAAAAATTCAAGGTCAACTGCTACAATTGCGAAAAAGCTGGTTACAAAGCCCCTGATTGTCGTCTCCCGAAAAGGATAAGAAAAAGAGACATGCCAGTATAGTGGAGAAGAATGATGATATTGATGATCTGCGTGCAATACTTTCGGAATGCAACCTAGTTGGAAATCCGAAGGAGTGGTGGATTAACTTTGGAGCCACTCGACATATTTATGCTGTCAAAGAAGCATTTACGACTTACTCTATTGCTGATCCCGAAGAAGAGCTTCCCATGGAAAATACTGCAACAGCCAAGATTGAGAGTTATCGGAAGATATTCTTGAAGGTGACTTCCGGCAAGGTGTTAACGCTCAATAACATTCTTCGTGTTCCTACTATTAGGAAAAATTTATTTTCAACTTCTTTACTTGTTAAGAATGAATTCAAATGTGTATTTGTATCTGACAAAGTTGTTGTAAGCAAGAATGAAATGTATGTTGGAAAGGGATACCTCACAGACGATATTTTCAAATTCAATGTAATGGTTGTTAACAGTATTAATAAAATTTCAGCTTCTTCTTATTTATTGGAGTCAAATGATTTATGGCATATTCGTTTAGGACATGTCAATTACAAAACCTTGGAAAGTTAATTAATTTAGAAGTATTTCCTAAATTCGAGTGTAATAAATCAAAATGTCAAATATGTGTTGAATCTAAGTTTGTAAAACATCCAAGTCCGTTGAAAGGAATTCAAATCCTTTAGACTTAATTCATACTGACATTTGTGATATGAAGTCAACACCATCTCGAGGTGGTTAAGGGTTGATTGTATGACTTATATTGTCTAGGTATACAACAAAGCTCTTCAAATATATAAAATCTACCGATTGACCGAGTATATCCAATATAAGTTCACTACAGAAAGTTCAAAGGAAAACCTACTTATCCAGATGCAATTAATCCTTACATATAAATCACACACTCGTCCATGCATTCCTTTGTCTTATAGCCATTCCCCATTCATTTGGTGGATTGTTGGGTTTAAAAGATTGGTGAATGGAAAATGGAGGGAAGAAAGTGGAGGAAAAGTGAGCTCCTTTTTGCTTTGGAAAGAGCAAGTGTTCCTCATTGGTGGTGGAAAAAAAAGGAAATATATTTATATTGAGAAAACACTTCCTTTGGTGTTAAATGGGTTGGAAAGAAAGTAAGTCTCGCATCGTCGTTGCTCGCTCGGCTCGGCTTCGACTTCGAATTTGGTAAAAGATTGATTGATTAATCTTTTTGAACAAAATTTCTTTCAATTATCTAATTAATTAATTTAATTAATTAACGAAAATTCAAACCGGAATAACCCAAGACCCGCTACCCGGTCTGTTTATTTCCCGGATTATTTTAAATTTTTTTTCCGAAATATTTCAAATGGGAAACGTTCCCACCTGTTCCAACAGCTATGATGTTTCTGAAAGGTTGCAAACCTTTTCCGAAACAGTGCGAGAAAATGGCTATAAATATGCCTTGATCTCAGAATCTTTCTTTAAGAAATTTTCTGAGCTTCTTCTCCTTCTTCTGCACAATTCAAATTCCAGTGTGATTTACAACCTTCGAGTGGTTCGCTGTTTCACCGGCGTTTTTGGTACCAACACTCTGGTGTGTTAAATCGTTATATCCTGGGAGGATAATATTCCAGCACCTCGGATACTTGAGGGGAATAATTTTCTTAAGGACACACTATGCATTAGATGTGTATAAGAGACAGGTTATATCCTGGGAGGATAATATTCCAGCACCTCGGATACTTGAGGGGAATAATTTTCTTAAGGACACACTATGCATTCAGTGGACTCGATTTTATTCCGAAATTATATTTCAGATTCAACTTCATTATTTCGACATTCTGTTATAGTAATACAGATTGTCTAACATATTTGACAAGAAAATGAAATATCCTAAAACAACTTTTTAAGAGCAAAACTGGCTATCTACACCTTCACCTTTTATTTCGATACATGGCCAACAATTACTACTACTTCCTCTTTTTTATTTTTATGTAACATTATTTCCTTATTAGTCTGTTCCAAAAAATGGACACATTTCTATTTTTGCAGACACTCTTAATGACATGCTTTTGCAGTTCACAAATCTCATGTTATGTTTAAGACCATACCGCACAAATTGAAGCGAGGGAAGTACTCCTTTAAAACAACTTCAAAACCAAGAAGAAGAATTTAGCAGAACTTTGAGCAATATGCGGACCGCACATAAATTGTGTGGCCGTAGAACTAGGTTAAGAGTCAAAGATCAAAGAGTATGCAAAAAGACCAAGTCCAGGAGTCTTTGTGAATTGCGGACCGCACAAGAATTGTGCGGTCGTAGAAAATTGCCTTGCGTCCGCAGTCCAGAAATATGCGGCCGCAGAAGATTGCCTCGCGGCCACAACTCAGAAATGTGCAGCCGCAGAACTCAACTTCCTGCCAGCTGAAGAAATCTGCGGACCACACAAGGAATTGTGCGGACGCAGAACCTCCCGAGGGGTATTTTTATCCGAGATTTTTAGCCATGTATAAATAGACGAGTTTCACAAAATTAGGTCAAGTTTGAACTTCTGAAGTTGTTGTAGCTGTTTTTCTTTACTATTTTAGGAAGTTTTACATTATTTTGGTGTATTTACATTAGATTTCATCATTTTAATCTTCCATTATGAGTTTAATTAGCTTATCTTTTTTATTTTCTTCAAAACCCATTATGAGTAGCTAAACTCTTACTAAGGTTGTGACCCAACCCTAGTGTGTAAACTTTATGAGTATCTAATTTAGTGCTTGTTTATGATTGGGTGTTGATTATTTAGCTTAGTTCATGCTTCAATTTTAGAATTAATGGTTGCAAACATTGATTCATGCCTATTTTACTTAGTCTCTACTTGAGAAAGAGGGACCTAGTCTAGGATAACTTAGCTAACAAAGAATTGGATCAATTGAGAGATTGATTAACCCAATTAAAGGGTTCAACCTAGAGATAGTAATAACCCGACTTGAGCTCTTATCATGTTTTGGTTGATACCCTTTTGGTCTTGAGAAAGCCAAATTGGAAAAAATCACTCTCTGACCGAGAGGTATTGAGTCGGTAGTGTAGAGTTGTGAGCTATAATACACCCCAATCAACAAAGCAAGCATTAACGTCTTTACCTCATTAGGCAAACACCTAGGTTATAGTCACAACCTTAGGCCTTTTACCCAGTTGGAAAAACCTTAAAAATATTTATCTCTAGTCTATTTTCTTTATCTTGCAATCATTAGATTAACAGTAGAAATAGGAAACCAAAACCTTATTGTGGAAGTGCACTTGCTTCAAATATATATTCCTAACTCCCATCATAACTCCTAGTGGATTCGACCCCGACTCTTAGTTGGATAATTATTATTGCATACGACTGTGTCATATCTCTTATTGAGGTGTGTTGTGGACGTGATCAATTTTTGGCGCCATTGTCGGGGAGTTAAAAATGGTGTTAGCTATATATTTGGGGTGTGTTTTTGGAATATCTTCTTTTCCTTCCGTGTTACTAACTTATTTGAGAAATCGTAGGTCTAACCATGGCGAACAATGAGCTCGGAAATTTGCCTTTGGGGGATGTGGATGTCAAGGATGAGCAAGTTGATGAGGTTCCTCTTGAACCTCAAGCAAATAGAAGAGACCGAGTACCTCATGACAATGTCCCTGCTCCACCCCCACCTCCACCACAAGCGGTTCCATACCGGGTGTTACCCAATAAAGGATATGCTAGTGCAATAGTCCCTCCTCGTATTAGGGCGATCAACTTTCAAATCACCAATGTGATGCTCAATTTGCTAGAACAACGAGGTTTCTTCATCGGTGCTTCAAGTCAAAATGCATACAAACATTTGAAGGGGTTTGTGGACACTTGTTGTGGGAGCAAATAAACAAATGTTTCCGAGGATGCATTGAGGCTAAGGCTTTTTCCTTTCTCTCTACGGAGGAAAGCTTTAGATTGGTTGGAACGATTGCCGAACTATTCCATTCACACTTGGAATGAGTTGGCGGAAAAGTTTATCTCTAAGTTCTTCTCTCCGGGACACATGGCTACACTTCGAGATGAGATTTTGGCATTCAAAAAGCCGAATGAACCACTACACGAGATTTGGGAGCGGTATAGAATAATGGTCAAGCAATGTCCCAACAACGATATGACGGAAAACATGATTCAAAAAACCTTCTATAGTGGGATTAACACAACCAACTAATGTGTAGTGAATCAACTTGCCGATGGTAACTTTATGAATACGCCGTATACGAAGGTGCATGAGATTTTGGATGAAATGGCAGAAACATCATCGGCGTGGCAATCTCGACCTAATGTTCCACAAGGTGATCCGAACGTGATCTACCTTCACAAAGAGTTGCATGACCAATCCATTGCCTAATTGAAGCAAAGGCTCAACTTCAACAAGTACAAAATCCTAAGCAAGTCAATGCCATGGAGGGGGTGAACATGATGGTAAACAAAAGAAGGACCAAGGGTCCAGAAGTGCAAAATCGAGTGGAGAATTATGTGCAAGAAGATAGTGGTTTTGATCAAGGTGATTCTTATAATGAACAAGAAGAGGAGGTGCAATACGTGAACAACTTTCAAGGGCAAAGAAACAACTTCCAAGGCACAAACCAACAATAATGGCGACCTCAAAACAATCAAGGCAGTTGGAATTCTAATAACCAAGGAAATTGGAGTGGTGGAAACAATCAATAAAATTAGCATAATAACAACTATTAAGGAAATTGGAGTGGCAATAATCAAGGAAAGGGGGGGGG
>AWOL01S0029909.1:62180-88461 GCA_000715115.1 Nicotiana otophora
GGGGTAACATTCAAGGTGGATGGAACAATAATAAAGGCAACTGGGGGGTCGGGTGTTCAAAGGCTCCCGATATATCAACAACCGAGCAACGTCCTTATCTTTCCCACGGTATAAGTTCTTCCAACAATGAGATGGGGTGTATTGAGAATATATTCAAGCAAATAATGGAAAAGAATGCCGATTCGGATGCCCAACTTACCTCACACAACATATCGATCCGCAACATAGAAGTGCAAATGAGGCAAATCTCTCAAGCTCTTAATTCTCGTCATAAAGGGGCACTACCAAGTGACACAGTAGTGAACCCAAAGGGTGGTAACAATACTAGGCATGCCATGTCCGTTACTACAAGAAGTGAAAGAGGTGGGAATGCACCCACCTCAAGTCAAAGGCAACTTGTGGATGATGAGAAAGTTGTACAAGAAGAAGAGGTACCAAACAATGTGGTGCAAATAAATGATGAAGTTTGGATTGATATTGATGATAGTGTGGAAGAGACTCAAGAGGAGGTGAACCCATCTAGGGATCACATTATTGACATACCGGAGCCGGTAGTACAAAAGTCTAAGGCACCATTGCCTAAGCCTCCACCTTTATACCCTCAAAGACTTGCCAAGCAAAATGGCGAGAATCAATTCAATAAGTTCATTCAAATGATGAAGAGTCTCTCAATCAATGTGCCAGTAGTTGAATCTTTGGAAAAAATGCCTGACTATGCAAAGTTTATGAAGGATCTCGTGACAAAGAAGTAATGAATTTTGAAACTATCAAAGTCACTCATCAAGTTAGTGCAATTGTGCATTCAATGGCTCCTAAGTTGGAGGATCTCGGTGCTTTCATGATTCCTTGTACAATTGGAAGTGTCGATTTTGCTAAAGCTCTTTGTGATCTTGGGGAAAGTATAAACTTGATGCCCTATTCCGTTTTCAAGACCTTGGGAATTGGGCAACCAAGGCCCACCTCTATGAGATTGCAAATGGCCGATCGTACTATAAAGAGACCTTTGGGAGTAATTGTAGATGTCTTGGTTCGTGTTGATAAATTTATTCTTCCGGCGGATTTTGTCATTCTAGATTGTGAAGTTGATTATGAGGTTCCTATTATTCTTAGAAGACATTTCCTTGCTATCGGGAAAGCTCTTTGTGATGTTGAAGCCGGAGAACTTATATTCCGGGTTGGTGATGAAAAAGAGGTTTTCCATATGTGTAAGTCAATGCAACAACTGAATAATAATGGGGTGCTCTTGTGTGGATTTAGTGACCGATGTTATTGTTGATGATACAAGTGCTATGATCAATGTGGGTGATATGTTGGAGGTCGGCTTGCTCAACTTTAATGATGACGAGATGGATGGCTTCATGAAATGTGTGAACTCTTTGCAAGGAATGGGATCGTACAACTATGCACCCCAAAAAATATCTTTGGATCTTGAAAATAGGACAACTCCTCCTACAAAGCTTTCCATTGAAGAGCTTCCTACCTTGGAGTTGAAGCCATTACCTCCACATCTTCGGTATGAATTTCTCCTTGTTCTACTTTACCAGTTATTCTTTCCTCTTGTTTGACTAACGTGCAGGTAGACTGCACTTTGGCGGTGCTACAAAAGAGGAAGAAAGCTATTAGGTGGACTTTGGCGGATATTCGGGGGATAAGCCCCGCATTTTGTCAAAAAAAGTTGTCAAAAAAAAGATTATCAAGTGATTTGATGTCGGGGTTGTCTACCCCATATCCGATAGTTCGTGGACTTCTCCGGTTCAATGTGTCCCGAAGAAAGTGGGCATGACGGTGGTCACCAATGACAAGAATAAGTTGATTCCTACAAGAATAGTGACCGGATGGATGGTGTGCATGGACTATCACAAGCTCAACAGAGTCACAAGAAAGGATCACTTTCCACTTCCCTTCCTTGACTAAATGCTTGATAGGTTGGCCGGTCGTGCTTTCTATTGCTTTCTTGACGGGTATTCGGGCTACAGCCAAATCCTTATTGCTCAGGAGGATCAAGAGAAAACAACCTTTACATGTCCCTATGGTACTTTCGCCTTCAAGCAGATGCCATTTGGTTTGTGCAATGCACCGATGACTTTTGAAAGGTGTATGATGGCTATTTTCACGGACATGGTGGAGGACTACCTTGAAGTTTTCATGGATGAATTCTCCGTGGTTGGAGATTCTTTTGATGATTGTCTTGCAAATTTGGATAAAGTTTTGTCAAGGTGTGAAGAAACAAATTTGGTGCTCAATTGGGAGAAGTGTCATTTCATGGTCCAGGAAGGCATTGTCCTTGGCCACAAAATCTCAAAGAATGGAATTGAAGTTGACAAGGCAAATATTGAGGTGATTTCTAAACTTCCACCTCCAACTTCGGTAAAAGGTGTGCGGAGTTTCTTAGGCCACGTGAGTTTTTACCGGCGCTTCATCAAGGATTTCTCTAAGGTGGTGAATCCGTTGTGCAAGCTTCTTGAGAAAGATGCAAAGCTCAACTTCAATGATGATTGCATGAGAGCTTTTAAATTGTTGAAGTTCAAGTTGACAACTACTCCCACCATCACCGCTCCAAATTGGAGTGTCCTTTTTGTACTCATATGTAATGCAAGTGACATAGCGGTTGTGGCTATTTTAGGGAAACGTGATAAGTGTGGATTTTGACTATTTATTATCACCTTTTAACTTTTATTTTAGTCTAAAAGCTTTGAATTATGCTCCCGGAACTGATGAAATTGTGCACAATTATAGGAATGCTGAAAGTTAGGCTCCCGAGATGAAATCCGACTCAAAGAGGAGTAGTCCAAGTACAAGGCAAAAAAAGGGCACAGAAGCACACAATGTGCAGCCCGCAGAGGAAATTGTGGACCGCAGAATTCCACCTACGACTGCAAACAAAGAAAAAAAACTCATCAGACATTTGTGCAAATTGCGGACCGCACCTGAATTGTACGCCCGCAAGAGCTGGGCTAGGACTCAAGATCAGAGAGTGTGTAAATTTTCAAGTCCTGAGTCTCTGTGAATTGCGGACCGCACAAGAATTGTGCAGTCGCAGAAGAAGTTTCTTACGGACGCAGACCTAATTGTGCGGACCGCAGAAGATTGGCTTGCGACCGCAGACATAATTGTGTGGACCGCAGAAGATTGCCTTACGGCCGCAGTTCATAAATGTGCGGTCGCAAAACTCCACTTCCTGCCAAGATGAAGAAATGTGCGGACCGCACATGGAGTTGTACGGCCGCAGAACCTCCAGAGGGGCATTTTTATCCCAGATTTTTAGACTTGTATAAATAAAAGAGTTTCATAAAATTAGGTTAAGTTTGAACCTCTATAAACACTGTAGCCAGTTTTCTTTGCCTCTTTTGGAAGTTTTCTTTGATTTGGTGATTTTATAATAGATGTTGTCATTTTAAGCTTTAATTATGAGTTTAATTAGTCTCTTTTCTTCATTTTCTTCAAACCCAAGTATGAGCAGCTAGATTTTTACTAGGGTTGTGACCCAACCCTAGTGTGTGAACCTTATGGGTATTTAAATTAGTGCATGTTTGGGTGTTTATTATTTAGCTTACTTCATGCTTTAATTTGAGGAATTAATGGTTGCAAATATTAGTTCACCTATTTGACTTAGTCTCTTCTTGAGAAAGAGAGACCTAGTCTAGGATAACTTGGCTAACAAGGAATTGGGTCAATTGAGAGATTAATTTACCCAATTAAAGGGTTCAACCTAGAGATAGTAATAACTCGACTTGAACTTTTATCAACTGTTTTGTGTGATACCCATTTGGTCTTGAAAAAGTCAAATTGGGAAAAACCACTCTGACCGAGAGGTATTAAGTGGATAATTTAGAGTTGATAGCTATAATACACCCCAGTCAACAGAACAAATATTAAAGTCTTTATCCCATTAGGTAATGGTCACAACCCTAGGCTTTTTATCAATTTGGAAAAACTCCAAAAACAGTTATCTCTAATCTTCTTTCTTTAATTTGCAATCAATATAGTAAAATTAGAAATAGAAAATCAATCGTTTTTGTGGAAGTGCAATCTCGATAATTCAATCACGCACACTAAAATATATACCTCTATTCCATCTTAGCTCCCTGTGAATTCGACCCCAACTTTTAGTTGGGTTTCTATAATTGCAAACGACCGTTTCATACCTCTTTTTAGGTATGCATTTGGACGCGATCAAATTTTAGCGTCGTTGTGGGGGAGTTAAAAACGGTGTTAGCTATATATTTGGATGTGTTTTTGGAATATCTTCTTTTACTTCCGTGCTACTAACTTGTTTGAGAAATCGTAGGTACAACCATGGCAAACAATGAGCTCAGATATATTGCTTTAGGGAATTTGGACCTTGAGGATGACCAAGTGGATGGGGTTCCTCTTGAACCTCAAGCCAATAGAAGAGGCCGAGTGCCTCATGACAATGTGCCCGTCCCACCCCCACCTCCACCACGAGCGGCTCCGCATTGGGTGTTACCCAATGAAGGATATGCAAGTGCAATAGTCCATCCCCGTATTCGGGCGGGCAACTTTCAAATCACCAACGTAATGCTCGCTTTGCTAGAGCAACGAGGTTTCTTTACCGGTGCTCCAAGTCAAAATGCATACAAACATTTGAAGGGGTTTGTGGACACTTAGTGGGGAGAAAGCAAACAAATGTCTCCGAGGATGCATTGAGGCTAAGGCTTTTTCCCTTCTCTCTACGGGGGAAAGCTTTAGATTAGTTGGAACGTTTGCCGAACCATTCCATTCACACTTGGGATGAGTTGGCAGAAAAGTTTATTTCAAAGCTCTTCTCTCCGGGGCACATGGCTACACTTTGGGATGAGATATTGGCATTTAAACAAGAGCCCAATGAACCACAACAGGAGATATGGGAGAGGTATAGAACAATGTTCAAGGAATGTCCCAACAACGATATGATGGAAAACATGATTCAACAAACCTTCTATTATGGGATTAACACGACCAACCAATGTAAGGTGAATTAATTTGCCGGTGGAAAGTTTATGATTACACCTCATGCGGAGGCGTGTGAGATTTTAGATGAAATGGCAGAAACATCATTGGCGTGGCAATCTGGGGCTAATGTTCCACAAGGTGATCCCAACGTGATCCACCTTCACAAAGAGTTGCATGATCATGGGAAAGCTATAACCGAATTGACTACCTCAATTAATCAACTAGCAAAGGCTCAACTTCAACAAGTGCAACATCCTAAGCAAGTCAATTCCATGAAGGGAGTGAGCATAATGGTGAAAAAAAGAAGGACCAAGGAACCACAAGTGCAACATCGAGTGGAGAATTATGTGTAAGAAGATAGTGGGTTTGATCAAGACGATTCTTACAATGAACATTAGGAGGAGGTGCAATATGTGAACAACTTTCAAGGGCAACGAAACAATCTCCAAGGCCCAAATCAACAACAATGACGACCTCAAAAAATCAAGGCAATTGGAATTCTAACAACCAAGGTAATTGGAGTAGTGGAAACAATAAAAGGAAATTGGCATAACAACAACAATCAATGAAATTGGAATGGCAATAATCAAGGAAATTGGGGAGGTAACAATCAAGGCGGATAGAACCATAATCAAGGCAATCGGGGGTCGAGTTTTCAAAGGCCTTCAATGTATCAACAACCAAAAAACCCGCCTCTCTATCCTTCCTATGGTCCTAGTTCTTCAACCAATGAGATGGGGCATATTGAGAATATGTTCAAGCAAATGATTGAAAAAAATGCCGATTCGGATGCCCAACTTGCCTCACACAACACATGGATCCGCAACTTAGAAGTGCAAATGGGGCAAATCTTTCAAGCTCTTAATTCTCTTCATAAAGGGGCACTACCAAGTGACACGGTAGTGAACCCAAAGGGTGGAAACAATACGAGGCATGCCATGTCCGTTACTACAAGAAGTGGAAGAGGTGGGAATGCACCCACCTCAAGTCAAAGGCAGCTTGTGCATGATGAGAAAGTGGTACAAGAAGAAGAGGTCTCGAACGATGTAGTGCAAACAAATGATGAAGTTCAGATTGATATTGATGATAGTGTGGAAGAGACTCAAGAGGAGGTGAACCAATCTAGGGATCACGTTATTGACATACCGGAACCGGTAGTGCAAAAGGCTAAGGCACCATTGCCTAAGCCTCTACCTCCATATCCTCAAAGACTTGATAAACAAAATGGCGAGAATCAATTCAAAAAGTTCATTCAAATGATGAAGAGTCTCTCAATCAATGTCCCATTAGTTGAAGATTTGGAACAAATGCCCGATTATGCAAAGTTTATGAAGGATCTTGTGACAAAGAAGTGGTCAATGAATTTTGAAACTATCAAGGTCACTCATCAAGTGAGTGCAATTTTGCACTCAATGGCTCCTTAATCAAAAAATCCAGTGCCTCACAATTTCTTGTACAATTGGAAGTGCCAAGTTTTCTAAAGCTCTTTGTGATCTTGGGGCAAGTATTAATTTGATGCTATATTCAGTTTTCAGTACCTTGGGAATTGGGAAACCAATGCCCACCTCTATGAGATTACAAATGGCCGATCGTACTATGAAGAGACCTTTGGGAGTGATTGTAGATGTCTTGGTTTGTGTTGATAAATTCATTCTTCCGGCGGATTTTGTCATTATAGATTGTGAAATTGATTATGAGGTGCCGATTATTCTTGGAAGACATTTCCTTTCTACGGGGAAGGCTCTTTGTGATGTTGAAGCCGGAGAACTTATATTCCGGGTTGGTGATGAAAAAGTAGTTTTCCATGTGTGTAAGTTAATGCGACAACCGAATAACAATGAAGTGTACTATTTTGTAGATTTAGTAACAGATGTTATTGTTGATGATACAAGTGCTATGATCAACGTGGGTGATATGTTGGAGGTCGGCTTGCTCAACTTTGATGATGACGAGATGGATGGCTTCATGGAATGTGTGAACTCTTTGCAAGGAATGGGGCCGTACAACTATGCACCCCAAAAATTATCTTTGGATCTTGAAAATAGTACAACTCCTCCTACAAAGCTTTCCATTGAAGAGCCTCTTACCTTGGAGTTGAAGCCATTGCCTCCACATCTTCGGTATGAATTTCTTGGTCCTTGCTCTACTTTACCGATTATTCTTTCCTCTTGTTTGACTAACGTGCAGTTAGACTCCACTTTGGCGGTGCTACAAAAGAGGAAGAAGGCTATTGGGTGGACTCAGGCGGATATTCGGGGGATAAGCCCCGCATTTTGCATGCATAAGATAAACTTGGAGGAGGGCCAAACCATCTATTGAACATCAAAGGAGACTCAATGAGTCTACGCAAGAAGTTGTCAAAAGGGAGATTATCAAGAGATTGGATGTCGGGGTTGTCTACCCCATATCCAATTTTTCGTGGACTTCTCCGGTTCAATGTATCCCGAAGAAGGGGGGCATGACGGTGGTCTCCAATGACAAGAATGAGTTGATTTCTACAAGAATGGTGACCGGATGAAGGGTGTGTATGGACTATCGCAAGCTCAACAAAGTCACAAGGAAAGATCACTTTCCATTTCCCTTCCTTGACCAAATGCTTGATAGGTTGGCTAGTCGTGCTTTCTATTGCTTTCTTGACGGGTATTCGGGATACAGCCAAATCCTTATTGCTCTGGAGTATCAAGAGAAAATAACCTTTACATGTACCTATGGTACTTTTGCCTTCAAGCGGATGCCATTTGGTTTGTGTAATGCACCGACGACTTTTCAAAGGTGTATGATGGATATCTTCACGTACATGGTGGTGGATTACCTTGAAGTTTTCATGGATGACTTCTCTGTGGTTGAGGATTCCTTTGATGACTGCCTTGCAAATTTAGATAAAGTGTTGGCAAGATGTGAAGAAACGAATTTGGTGCTCAATTGGGAGAAGTGTCATTTTATGATCAAGGAAGGCATTGTCCTTGGCCACAAAATTTCAAAGAATGGAATTGAAGTTGATAAGGCAAAGATTGAGGTGATTTCTAAACTTCTACCTCCAACTTCGGTGAAAGGTGTGTGGAGTTTCTTAGGGCACGCGGTGTTTTACCAGCGTTTCATCAAATATTTCTCTAAGGTGGTGAACCCCTTGTGCAAGCTTCTTGAGAAAGATGCTAAGTTTAACTTCAATGATGATTACATGAGAGCCTTTGAATTGTTAAAGTTCAAGTTGACAACCACTCCCATCATCACCGCTCCTAATTAGAGTGTCCATTTTGAACTCATATGGGATGCTAGTGACGTAGCAGTTGGAGCTATTTTGGGACAACGCATCAACAAGATTTTTCATCCGGTCTACTATTCTAGTAAGACCATGAATGGTTCCCAAGTCAACTATACCGTCACAGAGAAAGAGTTTCTTGCAATTGTGTTTACAATTAATAAGTTTCGTCCGTACTTGATGGGTGCAAAAGTTATTGTCCACACGGATCATGCAACACTTCGTTATCTTATAAGCAATAAAGATTCCAAACCTCGGTTGATGAGATGGGTGATTTTGTTGCAAGAGTTTGATATAGACATCCAAGATAGAAAAAGGGAGTGAAAATCAAGTGGCGGACCACTTGTCTCGTTTGGAGGAGGAGGGGAGGCTGCATGATGGCCTTGAGATCAATGACTCCTTCCCCGATGAGCAACTCTTGGCTATTTCAATGAAAGAGGTGCTATGGTTCGCGGATCTAGAAAATTTCCTTGTGTGTGGAATCATCCTGGATGAGTTCTCTTCAAACCAAAGGAAGAAGCTCAAACAGGATTATCAAGAATATTATTGGGATGAACCATACCTTTTCCGGATTTGCACGGATAGGGTGATTAGAAGATGTGTACCGGAAGAAGAGTAAGGTGAAATTCTTGAGGCTTGTCATTATTCGCCATATGGTGGTCACCATGGTGGAGCAAGAACGACGACCAAAGTGCTAAGTTACGATTTTTATTGGCCCACTCTTTACAAGGATGCAAGTGATGTGGAGAAAATATGCGATGAATGTCAATGGGCCGGTGGAATCTCGAAGAAAAATGAAATGCCTCTCACTACCATTTTAGAGATTGATATCTTTGATGTGTGGGGTTTACTTCATGGGTCCTTTTGTTAGTTCTTGTGGAAATACCTACATCTTTGTCGCGGTTGATTATGTGTCTAAATAGGTTGAGGCCGTTGCTCTACCCAACAATGAGGCGAGAAGTGTGGTGGCGTTCTTGAAGAAGAATGTTTAACAAGGTTTGGTACTCCGCGGGTAATTATAAGCGATGGGGGGTCACATTTTTGCAAAAAGTCTTTCAACACTTTACTTAGCAAGTATGGTGTTACTCAAAAAGTCATGACTCATTATCATCCACAAGCTAGCGGTCAAGTAGAAGTCTCCAACCAGGAGATAAAGAGTATTTTTTCCAAAATAGTGAATGCTAACCGGATGGATTGGTCCAAGAAGCTTGATGATGCATTATGGGCTTATCGAACGGCTTACAAAACACCTATCATAATGTCACCATACCAGTTGGTGTTCATCAAAGCTTGTCATCTTCCGGTGAAACTCGAGCACAAAGCCATGTGGGATCTAAAGAAATTGAATCTTGATTGGGATGTAGCCGCTAACTTGAGCGTTGCACATTTGAATGAATTGGATGAGTTACGGTATCATGCTTATGCAAGTTCGTCCTTGTACAAAGAAAAGAAGAAATATTTTTATGACAAATATATTTAGAACAAAGAGTTCAAGGTGGGCGATCTCATATTGTTGTTCAACTCGAGGTTGAGGATGTTTCCCGAAAAGCTAAAGTCTAAATGGAGTGATCAGTTTGAAATTGTGGGTGTGACGCCTTTTGGTGCATTGGACTTGAAGAACAAAAATAATGAGGTATTCCGAGTCAATGGTCACCGGGTGAAGCACTATCTGGGAAAAGTTGGAGATGGCTACGTCGTGGCGGTCATTTATTTCAACTGATGGTATTCTGCGTCGTGCCGCGACGATAAATCAGGCGCTTCTTGGTAGGCAACCCATGTTTCTTTTTCTTTTCTTTGTTTCTTTTGTAGTTAGGTATTATTTTTATGCTAACTTGATTTGAAGTATGTTGCAGGGATGACTGTGTTTACAGGAATTGTGGATAGAAATCTGGTTAAGTGTTGAAAGAATTGCGGACCGTAGTTGAATTGTACGGACCACACAATTATGGTTGTTGCAGCAAAAGGTGCTCTGCGACAGCACAATTAACTTCCAGACCGCACAAATTGAAGGTGGAAAATGACAACTTTCTGAAGTTGGCCTGTCAGAAAAATGGCCGATCTGTGGCCGCAACACAAAATCTGCAGTCCACAACAAGGATCTGCGGTCGCACACAAAATTTTGCGGACCGCAGATAAAATGAAGATTTAATCTCACCAGGTAATAGAGTGTGGTCCGTAACCGAAATTCTGCGGCCGCACTCGCCCCTTTTCCCCTTATGAACTTCAAGCATATAAATAAGATGGCTAGGGCTACTGTTACTCTTTTCCCTCTCTGAGCACAAAACTGGCACCAATTTGAAACCTCTTGGTAAATCATCTGCCCACACGCCTAGCAATTTTTGATCACTTATTTCTTGCACTCATTCATTCAATTACTTGTTATAATTGTTCAATATTTAGTTTAATTTATAACTTTTTAATTAATTTAGGCCTTTTGTTAGTAGAAATAAATGGTACAACCATGTGGGGGTAAATCTGTAGTGGTCAACTAGTACATGCTCTATGGGGACTAGGTCAATAGATTTTCATGTTTGTACGTTGTGTTCATGTCAAAATTTGTGCAAAAATTGCAAGCCCTAGATAAAAGGACTGACCCGTTCGTAATTTTTTGAAATCTGTGGCCGCACAAGAAATTGTGCGGTCCGCAGAAGTTGATTCTAGGGTAACTCTAGGAATGAATGGGTCTGTGGCCTCAAGGAAAATTATGCGGACCACAAAATTTCCATTGCGGCCACACAACAACCATTTCACTATCTTCAGAGAAGTGTGCATATTTGTGATTCAATGTGTGCCCGCAAAGCAAAATGTGCGGTCCGCAGAAAACATGTTGTGACCGCATATCAACCAATTCTCTGTCATCAAAGAGTTGGCATATTTTTGGTTTATGTGTTGTAGCCGCAAGGAAAAATGTACGGACCACACTTCACATCTGCGGCCGCAACAGAGAATTGTGTGATCTGCAAGACCCAATCTGCGGCCGCAAAAAAAAATGTGCGGACCGCAGATCTTTATCCTACAAGCATGTTCCAACTGTGTTCCTCACTGTGTCTTCTAGTGTGTCCTTGCATATAAGTATGTTTGAACTTGAATTGCAACTAACAATCGCCTTTGCTTGGAACAGAAAATGGTTCGATCTAGAGGCAGAGGCGACACTTCGAAAAGAAGTGGTGAACCTTCTAGGGGTCGAGGCAAGAGTGCCTTACCCCTCGGCCTACAAAAGACAATCACAAAGAAACCTACAACTGACAGAGGGAGAGGTGCAAACTTTTCTAGGGAAGCATCATAGGGCAAATCAACCTATGTGCAAGAGCAGTCGGATGTTCAGTCAAGGCTACTAGGGAGGTATCAACTGAGGGACGAGCCATCATCATCCCACAACACTTCCGAGGATTCGGAAAGTGCTAGCCAGGCTTCTGAGCCATCTACTACGCCTGCTCCTAAGGCACCAGAGACATCAGTTCAGGACATCCCCGATGATGGTAGATGGGGATATGCTACAGCTGCCGGCCTTGAAAGGTCGAAGAAGAAAGAGGTATGGGAGGACCGATTTGTTAGCTTGGCCGCCTTCTCCAATTTCCGTGAATGGTTGCCGGTGAGGTCGCTCACTCTTGAGCAACAGTTTTAGTTAAAAGATCTGGAGAGGTATAACCCGGCAATATTGAGACAGTTTAGAGAACGCAAATGGTGGATGTGATTTACCTAGAGCGTGGTGGATGCTAAGGAGTACCTTGTCCGGTAATTCTACGCTAATGTGGCACATATTAAGAAAGGGACAAAGGTGACGAAAGTGAGAAACCTCAAAGTGCGATTTGATCAGCACACATTGAATACATACTTGGGATTTGATGATGTCGAGCCCACAGAGTACTTAGAGAAGTGTGCACTTGGGGATGCAACTCGTCCTTGTCTAGCAGAGATTCTAGCAGCTCTTGGGCCACCACCACCATGGATCACAGTAGGGGTTTCTATTCACAGGAACACTCTGAACTTTGAGGCACAAGGGTGGCAAACCTTTGTCTGTAGCATACTAGACCAGTCCCAGAATGAGACCTATACTCCGATCCCCCGGGCAGTTCTAGTTGCTTCTATTATGGCTGGGTACCCTATCAATGTGGGTGTCGTGATATCGGCTAACATATCTATGATCGCTCGGCAAGCAAGCTGATACGTCCTACCCATATCCCAACACTATTACAGAGTATGCGAGGGTAGAGCCGAGGGACTTTGATAAAAAGGTGCGTCCGAAGAAGACTTTCTCATGGTACTCACTGATGGATGCACACAACCTTAAGAGAAAGGGCCAGTCTTCTACCACCACATGCTAGTCTGATGAGCCATCGGTGGTAGTTGCTGAGGCAGTTGATGTTCCATCCACTTCGACCGAGCCTTCATCTAGTGCTGCAGCTATGTCTCCACCACCATCGTCAGATCCCACTGCAGTTCCTGCCACAGGTTCCACCTCGGCTTTGAAGCTGGTGCATATGCCTACTGCTCTACTTTCTGCGCTGTGAGTCCCCCAGACATTGGTGAGCCTCAACAACTGGATACAGACAACCACTGTAAAGTTGTCTAATTTATCCAGTACTGTTGCAGCACAATATTCTATTCAGGCACCTCAGGTTTCCCCTACCGTGGAAGAAATATTGAAGAAGCTCCTGGAGAACTAGAACACAATCATGGCTACCTTGGTACATCATGCGTCGGTGATCGAAGAGTTGGGCAAAGAAGTAAAGAAGATGAGAAAGTACCAGGCCAGTAAGAAGTGAGTGGATAAACTCCGAAGGCAGGTGACCAAGCTTGCTGTAGCCGGAGATATTCCTTTTGACATGCTGATTGACCCACACCCTTCAGGCCCAGATCCTGCAGCACCATCAACACTGGTGGCACCAACTGGCTAGTTTGAGGAGCCAGACTCTGCTGCCGACACTGTCGAGGCAGTGTGTCAGATGTTCACCTACCCAGTCACTCCCAGAGATGAGGATGATGAGATCCAGTTGGAAGAGACTGAGGGTGGTGACCTTGCTGTGGACACATAGATGTCTAAGGAGCTATAAGGAGTTCTCTTCACTCTTTCCCTTCCTTTACTCTTATTTTATTAAGCATTAGGGACAATGCTTATTTTTATTCGGGGGGAGGGGGGATGGAGTTTATTTGATCTTATTTGATGATTCTGAGACATTTGGCTTGTAATAACTTGATACTATTTTCTTCTTCTTCTCTCATTATGTATATATCTTCTCTTTCTCCCTTATTATGTATATTCGTTATGCTTTCGATAGTTTTTGCTTTGTAGCTTCTTTATGTTTGTTTCTTATTAGTTAGTGTTTAATTTTGTACCTTTTTTTTAATTTAGTAGCTTCTTTTTATATTTCAGTAGATAATAAGCCTTTAGTTTTCTTAATGACACGGTTCTTTCCAAAGGTAATTATTGTGTGAACCGGGTGACTCCTCCCAACGGTGGATGACGTGACAACATTTTTAAGGAAATGAGTTGTTTTGTGTTTAGGTAATAATAGTAGTAGTAATGAAAAAAAAACCTGATTGAGTCGTGCTCGAAGAGTCAATCGTGATTCATTTGGTACCAACACACATAACTACATGTTTATGGTTAAAACAAGGTTTTTGAAAGAAATAGCTCTAGTTAGTGACTTCGTGACTCTTGTTTTGACTTTGGCAACCATCGAGTGATTTATTTGAACCATAGTGATTTTCAAACTTGAATGTGGTTGTTGTGGGCCCTCAACTCTATCCTCTTTTACAATCCAGTTATGTAAGAGGTGACTTGCTTTATTGTTAGTCCAAGTACCCGTGCGAAAGGTCTAGAACTTGCCCCGAATGTGTTTCAAGGAGACCTTTTAAGTTTTGCTTGGCTTGAGAAGTGATTGTAGGCTTTCCTTGGCCCATTTGAGTTCTATATTGCCTACCAATGATGTCATCCCTAGTCAACCTCTTCGAGCCTTTAGCCTTTCTCATTTGAAAACCATGTTACAAACCTTTACCCGTTTTATTGTGACTCTCTCTTGGCACCCGAGCTTTCCTTAACACTAATGTGAAACAAATGGCTAAAAACATAAGTTTGGGGGAGAGACGAGAAAATTAAAAAAGAGTATCAAAACACAAAAAGAGAAAAAGAAATGATGAGAAGAAAAGGCAAAGAAAAGAAAAGAACAAAAAGAAAAATGCTACAAAATGAATAAGTATAAGAGTTGAAGGGATTCAAAGAAAGGCAATGATCCCAAACATGAACAAATATGAATGTAATGATCAAGAAAGAGTGATGTTAAGTCTTTCTAGTCCCCCAAGGAAAAGAAAGTGCCTCAAGGAATTGGCAAAGTGTGAGCCGAGAAATGAATGATGGAGTGCTTAAGGAAGATGTAACCACTCAACCATATTATATCCAACCCTAATCCAAAAGCTTGCATTACATCCCGAAAGAATTCCTATTTGATCTCGAGCCAAGTGAGCTTACATTAGTGGCGATCTACATGAGGGACAAGTCTATGGTACTTGAAGCTGTACTTGTGGCATTCTCTTGATAGAGATGAATGAACCTTTCATAAGATTTTTGAATTGAGTGCTAAATTTCTTAAGTGAGCCAGGCAACCGGAGAGTAGAGGAGGAAGATGTTAGAATCCACAATGATTTACATGATAGAGATAGAGTCCTTGATGAGTAAAGTCAACTTTGTTGCTCAAATGTCACTTTAGAACTATATGTGCATAAATATTTAATTTGTCGCCTTATTGATAATACATAAATAGAGTGGGTAATTGTTGGTCCCAACTAAGGTGTGGATGGCTCACCTTCGACTCGCTGAAACGACCCTTAACTTTTGGAGGTGGGAACTAACTTGTTTGCTTGAGGACAAGCAAAGACTTAAGTTTGGGGGAGTTGATAAGTGAGAATTTTGACTACTTATTAATGCCTTTTAACTGTTATTTTAGTCTAAAAGCATTGAATTATGCTCCCGGAACGGATGCAATTGTGCAAAATTGTAGGAATGCTGGAAGTTAGGCCCTCGAGATGAAATCTGACTCAAAGAGGAGTAATCCAAGCACAAGGCAACAAAAGGGCACAGAAGCATACAATGTGCGGTCCGCAGAGGAAATTGCGGACCGCAAAATTCTACATGTGGCCACAAACAAAGAAGAAAAACTCAGCAGACATTTGTGCAAATTACGGATCGCACACGAATTGTGCAGCCGCAAGAGATGGGCTAGGATTCAAGATGAGAGAGTGTGAAAAATTCCAAGTCTCGAATCTCTATGAATTACGAACCGCACAAGAATTGTGCGACCGCAAAAGAAGTGCCTTGCAGCCGTATATCTAATTGTGTGGACTGCAGAAGACTGACTTGCGATCGCAGACATAATTGTGCGGACCGTAAAAGATTACCTCGTGATCGCAGTTTAGAAATGTGCGGCCGCAAAACTCCACTTTCTGCCAAGATGAAGAAATTTGCGGACCACACATGGAATTGTGCGGCCACAAAGGGCATTTTTGTTCGAGATTTTCAGACTTATATAAATAGAAGAGTTTCACAAAATTAGGTTAAGTTTGAACTTCTATAAACATTGTAGCCATTTTTCTTTGCCTCTTTTGGAAATTTACTTTGATTTGGTCTATTTTATAATGGATTTTATCATTTTAAGCCTTAATTATGAGTTTAATTAGTCTCTCTTCTTCGTTTTCTTCAAACCCAAGTATGAGTAGTTAGATTTTCACAAGGGTTGTGTGAACCTTATGGGTATTTAAATTAGTGCTTGTTTATGATTGAGTGTTTATTATTTAGCTTAGTTAATGCTTTAATTTGAGAAATTAATGGTTGCAAACATTAGTTCATGCCTATTTGACTTAGTCTCTTCTTGAGAAAGAGAGACCTAGTCTAAGATAATTTGGCTAGCAAGGAATTGGGGCAATTGAGAGATTGATTTACCCAATTAAAGGGTTCAAACTAGAGATAGTAATAACCTAACTTGAGCTTTTATCAACTGTTTTGTGTGATACCCATTTGGTCTTGAGAAAGTCAAATTGGACAAAACCACTCTCTGATAGAGAGGTACTGAGTGGGTAATTTAGAGTTGATAGCTATAATATACCCCAGTCAACAGAACAAGCATTGAAGTCTTTATCCCATTAGGCAAACACCTAGGTAATGGTCACAACCCTAGGTTTTTTATCAATTTAGAAAACCCCCCAAAAACAGTTATCTCTAGTCTTCTTTTTTAATTTGAAATCAATAGAGTAGAATTAGAAATAGAAAGCCAATCTTTTTTGTGGAAGTGCAATATCGATAATTCAATCACGCACATTAAAATATATACCCCCAACTCCCATCTTAACTCCCTGTGGATTCGATCCCGACTCTTAGTTGGGTTTCTATAATTACAAACGGTCGTTTCGTACCTATTTTAAGGTGTGCATTTGGATGCGATCACAACACATCAACAAGAGTTTTCATATATTCTACTATTCTAGTAAGACCATGAATAGTGCCCAAGTCAACTACACCGTTACGGAGAAAGAGCTCCTTGCCATTATGTTTGCATTTGAGAAGTTCCGCCTGTACTTGTTGGGTGCAAAAGTTATTGTCCACACGGAACATGCGGCACTTTGTTATCTTATGAGTAAGAAGGAATCCAAAGCTCGGTTAATAAGATGGGTGCTTTTGTTGTAAGAGTTTGATATTGACATCCAAGATAGAAAAAGGAGTGAAAACCAAGTGGCGAACCACTTGTCTCGTTTGGATGAGGAGGGGAGGCTGCATGATGGCCTTGAAATCAATGACTCCTTCCCCGATGAGCAACTCTTGGCTATTTCAATGAAAGAGGTGCCATGGTTCGCGGATCTAGAAAATTTCCTTGTATGTGGAATCATCCTGGATGAGTTCTCTTCAAACCAAAGGAAGAATCTCAAACGGGATTATCAAGATTATTATTGGGATGAACCATACCTTTTCTGGATTTGTACAGATGGGGTGATTAGAAAATGTGTACCGGAAGATGAGCAATGTGAAATTCTTGGTGCTTGTCATTCTTCGCCATATGGTGGTCATCATGGTGGAGCAAGAACGGTGGCCAAAGTACTAAGTTGCAGTTTCTATTGGCCCACTTTTTACAAGGATGCTAGTGAGCTAGTGAAAGGATGTGATGAATGTCAACGGGCCGGTGGAATCTTAAAGAAAAATGAAATGCCTCTCACTACCATTTTGGAGATTGATATTTTTGATGTGTGGGGTATTAACTTCATGGGTCCTTTGTGAGTTCTTATGGTAACACCTACATCTTGGTAACAGTTGATTACGTGTCCAAATGGATTGAGGTTGTTGCTCTACCCAACAATTAGGCGAGAAGTGTGGTGGCGTTCTTGAAGAAGAATGTTTTCACAAGGTTTGGTACTCCGCGGGTAATTATAAGCGATGGGGGTCACATTTTTTCAAAAAGGCTTTCGACACTTTACTTAACAAGTATGGTGTTACTCAAAAAGTCACGACTCCCTATCATCCACAAGCTAGCAGCCAAGTGGAAGTCTCCAACTGGGAGATAAAGAGTATTTTGTCCAAAACAGTGAATGCTAACCAGACAGATTGTTCCAAGAAGCTTGATGATGCATTATGGGCTTATCGGACGACTTACAAAACACCTATCGGAATGTCGCCATACCGGTTGGTGTTCGGAAAAGCTTGTCATCTTCTTGTGGAACTTGAGCACAAGGCCATGTGGGCTCTAAAGAAGTTGAATCTTGATTGGGATGCAACCGCTAACTTGAGGGTTGCACATTTGAATGAATTGGATGAGTTCCGGTACCATGCTTATGCAAGTTCGTCCTTGTACAAAGAAAAGATAAAATATCTTCACGACAAATACATTTGGAACAACGAGTTCAATGTGGGCGATCTTGTATTGTTATTTATTTCAAGATTGAGGATGTTTCCTCGGAAGCTAAAGTCTAAATGGAGTGGTCCTTTCGAAATTGTGGGTGTGACATCTTTTGGGGCATTAGACTTAAAGAACAAAAATAATGAGGTATTCCA
The DNA here is from genome assembly GCA_000715115.1 of Nicotiana otophora. NCBI lineage: Eukaryota > Viridiplantae > Streptophyta > Magnoliopsida > Solanales > Solanaceae > Nicotiana > Nicotiana otophora. The sequence goes on from AWOL01S0029909.1 coordinate 80,426, forward strand.
AGTCAATGGTCATCGGGTGAAGCACTATTTGGGAAAGGTTGGAGATAGCCATGTCGTGGCAGTCATTCATTTCAATTTATGGTATTCTGCGTCGTGCCGCGATATTAAATCAAGCGCTTTTTGGGAGGCAACCCATGTTTCTTTTCCTTTTTTCTTTTGTAGTTATGTGTTATTTTTGTGCTAACTTGATTTGAAGTGTGCTATAGGGCTGAGTGTGACTTACAAGAACTGTGGACAAAAATGTGGCTATGTTGAAAGAAGTACGGACCGCAGTTGATTTGTGCGGACCGCACAATTTGGAGTGATGTAGCAAAAGAGCAATGCGGCCACATAATTATCTTGTGGATCGCACAAATAAAAAGTTGGAAATGCAAACTCTCTGAAGTTTAGTCTGTCAGAGAAAAGGTCGATGTGCGACCGCAAGAGGAAATCTGCGGCCGCAACAAGAAATCTGCGGTCGCACTCAGAATTTTACGGACCGTAGATGGAGAACCAAAAATGAAGCCCCAGGTAACAGAGTGAAAATGGGCGGCCGCACTCAACCTTCTTCCCCCTTTCATAGATGATAAGTATAAATAGAAGGGCAGGGCAAGTGTTACATTTTTCACTCTCTGAGCACAAAAATAACACTCTCCTGAAATTTCTTGGTGAATCTATATGTCCACACACACAACATCTTTGTTCAGTCACTCAACACACTCATCCATCTGGTATGCTTCAATTGCGTATTAATCCTTTTCTTTTAATTTGTAGATTTTTAAATATTTTTAGGCCATTTGTCAGTAGAAGTCAATTGTGTATCCATGTGAGGGTAAATCTATAGTGGTAATAAATGCTCTATGGGGACTGGGTCAACATATTTCCATGCCTCTATGATGTTACCATGTCAAATTGTGCACAAAATTGCAAAACCTAGAATGACCTAACTAAACTATTCAAAGTTTTTGAATTATGCGGCCGCGCCTGAAATTGTGCAGTCCGCAGAAATTAATTCTAGGGCATCATTAGTGAAGAAGGGGTCTGCGGCTGCAAGGTAAAATGTGCGGACCGCATAATTCATATTGCGACCGCAGAACAACCCTTTTACTGTCATAATAGAGTCTACACTATGTGGCTCAAATGTGCGGCCGCAGGTCTAATTTTGCGGACCGCAGAAATCATGTTGCGGACGCACATCGGCCAATTCTCTGTCATTAGGGAGTTGGCATATTTTGGGTTTCTGAGATGCAACTGCAAGTGAAATTGTGCGGACTGCACTTCATTTTTGCGGCCGCAAAATAAATTGTGCGGTCCGCAAGGCCTCATCTGCGGCCGCAAGAAAATTGTGCGAACCTCAGATCCTTATCCTGCCAGCATACTTTAACTGTGAACGTCAATGTGTTTTCTGGTGTATACTTGCGTATATCCTTGTATGTCTGAACATTGAATTGCAACTAACAATCGCCTTTGCTTGATACAGACAATGGTTTGATCTAGAAGTAGAGGCAACACTTTTTAAGGGAGGGGTGAACCTTCTCGGGGTCGAGGCAAGAGTGCCTTACCCCTCGGCCAACAAAGGACAATTACAAAGGAAGCTACAGCCGACAGAGGGAGAGGTGAAGATATCTCCGAGATGAGCTATTATATCCTGTTTAGGGAAGCATCAGAGGGCAACTCAGCCTCTGTTCAGGAGCAGCCGACCTTACAGTTAAGGCCGCAAGGGAGATACCAACTCAGGGACGAGTCGTCCTCATCTCATAGAACTTCAGAGGGATCGAAAAGTGCTAGTCAGACTTCTGAGCCATCGACTACACTTGTCCCTAAGGCACAAGATACACCAGTTCATAATATCCCCGATGATGGCAGAGGGGGAGATGCCCGATCTTGAAAGGTCAAATAAAAAGGAAGTCTGGGAGGACCGTTTTGTCATCTTGGCCGCCTTCACCGGTTTTTGGGGTCTATGATGTCAGCCAACATCTCAATGATTTCTCGGCAAGATGACTCGTCCTATTTTATACCGACACTATCACAGAATACCTCACAGATTCAAGGGTAAAGCTGAGGTATTATGATACAAAGGTGAAGCCAAAAAAGCCTTTTACTTGGTATTCACTTATAGATGCGAACAATCCGAAGAAGAAAGTTCAACCTCCTACCACTGTGGGCCAGTCTGATGAGCTAGCTATGGTAGCTGCTGAGGCAGTTGATGTTCCATCCACTTCGGCCAAGCCTTCCTCCAGTGCCGCAGCTATGCCTCCGCCATCATCCATAACCCCTACTGTAGCTCCTTCCACAGATCCCACCTCGGCTTTCAAGCCGGTGCCCATACCTACTACCCCACTCTCTGCGCAGTGAGTCTCCCAGACATTGGCAAGCCTCAACAACTGGATGCAGACAGCCAATGCAAAGATGTCCGACTTATCCAGTACTATTGCACCACAGTCTTCTATTCAAGCAGCTCAGTTTCCCTGGAAAGTAGAAGAGACATTGAAGAAGCTCCTTGAGAACTAGAACACTATTATGGCTACCTTGATACAGCACAAGTCAGTGATCGAAGAGATGGGAAAAGAAGTGAAGAAGATTAGAAAGTCCAGGCCAGCAAGAAGTCAGTGGACAAGCTCCGGAGAGAGGTGACCAGGCTCGCTACAGCTGGAGATCTTCCATTTGACATGCTGATTGACCCACACCATTCAGGTCCAGATCCTATAACACCAACAGTACCGGTGGCACCAACTGGCCAGTCTGAGGAGCCAGACCTTGCTGCCGACACTGCCGAGGCAGTGCGTCAAATATTCACCAACTCAGCCACACTCAGAGTTGAGGATGATGAGATTCAGTTGGATGAGACTGAGGACAGTGACATTGTTGGGGACACAGAGATGTCCAAGGATCCATAGGGAGTTTTCTTCACTCTTTCCCCTCTTTTAATTATTTTGTTAAGCAATGAGGACAATGCTTATATTCATTCGGAGGGGGTGGTGTGGAGGGGGTGGAGTTTATTGATCATATTTGATACATTCTAAGACATTTGGCCTGTAATAACTTGATATTATTCTCTCTTTTCTTATTATGTATATATTTTCTCTCTTTCTCTCATTATGTATATTCATTCTATCTTCAGTAGTTTTTGCTTAGTACCTTCTGTGTTTGATTTAGTAACTTCTTTTTATGTTTTAGTAGATAATAAGACTTTGGTTTTCTTAATGCTACGGTTCTTTCCAAAGGCAGTTGTTGTGTGAACTGGGTGACTCGTCCCAACGATAGATGGCGTGACAACCTTCTTAAAAGAACGAGTTTGTTTTTGTGTTTAGGTAATAATAGTAGTAGTAATGAATAAAAAGACCTAATTAAGTCATGCTCGAAGAGTCAACCATGCTTCAATTGGTACCAACACACTTAACTACGTGTTTATGATTAGAGACAAGCTTTGTTTGAAATAAATAGCTCTAGTTAGTGACTTTGTGACTCTTGTGTTGACTTTGGCAATCATGGAGTGGTTTAATTGGAGCATAGTGATATTTAAACTTAAATGTGGTCGTTGTGGGCCCTCGACTCTGTCCTCTTTAACAATCCGGTTGCGTGAGGGGTGAGATGAATTGTTTCTAGTTTAAGTATCCGTGCGAAGGGTCTAGAACTTTCCCCGAATGTGTTTCAAGCGAAATTCTAAGTTTTGCTGAGCATGAGAAGTGATTGTAGGCTCTCCTTGGCCCGTTTGAGTTTTCTATTGCCAACCAATGTCATTATCCCTAGTCAACCCCTTTGATCTTCTAGCCTTTCTCATTTGATAACCATGTTACAAGCTTTTACCCATTTTGTCGTGACCATCTCTTGGCACCCGAGCTTTCCTTAACACTATTGTGAAACAAATGGCTCAAAACGTAAATTTGGGGGATAGATGGGGAAAGAGAGGTAATGATCTCAAACATGGAGAAATCAAAAAGGGAGAAAAAGAATGAAATGATCAAGAAAGAGTGATGTTAAGTCTCTCTAGTCCCCAATGAAAAGAAAGTGCCTCTAAGAATTGGCATAAGTGTGAGCTGTGAAATGAAAAATGGAGTGCTTAAGGAAAGGTGTAACCACTCACCCATACGGTATCCGACCCTAATCCAAAAGCCTTCATTATATCCCGAAATAAGTCCTACTTGATTTCAAGCCGAGTAAGCTTACATTAGTGGCGATCTACATTAGGGGCAAGTCTATGGTACTTGAAGTCATACTTGCGAGATACTCTTGAGAGAGATGAGTGAACCTTTCATAAATCTTTGGATTGAGTGCAAAATTTCTTAAGTGAGCTAGGAAAATGGAAAGCAGAGGAGGAAGAGTTTGGAGTCCGCCATGACCTACATAATAGAGCAAGAGTCCTTGATGAGTAAAGTCAATTCTTGAAGCTCAAATGTCACATTAGAACTATATGTGCATGAATGTTTTACTTGTCGCCTTGTTGATAATACATGAGTAGTGTGGGTAATTGTTGGTCCCAACTGATATGTGGATAGCTCACCTTTGACTCGCTGAAATGACCCTTAACTTTTGGAGGCGGGAACTAATTTATTTGCTTGAGGACAAGTAAAGACTTAAGTTTAGGGGAGTTGATAAGTGCAAATTTTGACTGCTTATGAACACCTTTTAACTTTTGTTTAAGTTCAAAAGTATTGAATTGTATTCCCGAAACTAATAAAACTGTGAAAATTGCAGGAATGCTGGAATTTTGGTCTCCTGAGATAAAATCCGACTCAAAAAGGAGTGTTCCGAAGCACAAGGCAATAAAGGGTGCAGAAGCACAAATGTGCGGTCTGCAGAAGGAATTCTGTGATCGCAGAAGAAATTACGGACCGCAGAATTCCATCTGTGGCCGCAAACCAAGAAGAAGCATTTAGCAGAACTTTGAGCAATGTGCGAACCACGCATGAATTGTGCGGCCGCAGAACTGGGCTAAGAGTCAAAGATTAGAGAGTATGCAAAAATACCAAGTCCAGGAGCCTTTGTGAATTGCGGACCGCACAAGAATTATGCGTTCGCAGAAGATTGCCTTGCGACCGCAGTCCAGAAATGTGCGGCTGCAGAAGATTGCCTCGCGGCAATAGCTCAGAAATGTGCGGCCGCAGTACTTCATTTCCTGCCAGCTGAAGAAATCTGCGGACCGCACATGGAATTGTGCGGCCGCAGAACCTCCCGAGGGGAATTTTTGTTCTAGATTTTCAGCCTTGTATAAATAGACGAGTTTTACAAAATTAGGTCAAGTTTGAATATCTGAAGTTGTTGTAGCATTTTTCTTTACTACTTTAGAAAGTTTTACATTATTTTGGTGTATTTACATTAGATTTCATCATTTTAATCTTCCATTATGAGTTTAATTATCTTATCTTCTTTATTTTCAGCAAAACCCATTATGAGTAGCTAAACTCTTACTAGGGTTATGACCCAACCCTAATGTGTAAACCGTAGGGTATCTAATTTAGTGCTTATTTATGATTGAGTGTTGATTATTTAGCTTAGTTCATACTTTATTTTTAGAATTAATGGTTGCAAACATTGATTCATGCTTATTTGACTTAGTCTCTACTTGAGAAAGAGGGTCCTAGTCTAGGATAACTTAGCTAACAAGGAATTGGGTCAATTGAGAGATTGATTAACCCAATTAAAGGGTTCAACCTAGAGATAGTAATAACCTGACTTGAGCTCTTATCACTATTTTGGTTGATACCCTTTTCTTCTTGAGAAAGCCAAATTAGGCAAAACCACTCTCTGACCGAGAGGTATTGAGTGGGTAGTGTAGAGTTGTGAGTTATAATACATCCCAATCAACAAAACAAGCATTAACGTCTTTACCCCATTAGGCAAACACCTAGGTTATGATCACATCCTTAGGCCGTTTACCCAATTGACAAAATATTAAAAACATTTATCTCTAGTCTATTTTTTTTATCTTGCAATCATTAGATTAACAGTAGAAATAGGAAACCAAACCTTGTTGTGGAAGTGCAATCTAGATAACCCATTTGCTTGCTTCAAATATATACTACTAACTCTCATCATAACTCCCAGTGGATTTGACCCCGACTCCTAGTTGGGTAATTATTATTGCATACGACCATGTCATATCTCTTATTGAGGTATGTTGTGGATGTGATCAGATATTCTCTGCACTTTTTCAATTAGGGTTTCTTTGGAACATGTCCCATATAAATAGAAAAAAGAGACAATGATAGGGGCATGTGATATTCATTTGTAAAGAACATACCTTGACAAAAGATTCTCTCTCTCTCTCTCTCTCTCTCTCTTGTTAAGATACAAACACCACCTTTTTACTAAAATTCTTGTCCATACTATTCCGTCAGATCTGAGAATAACTCAAAAGATTCAAGGATTTGTCTGCCATTCATCATTGTCAGGAGGAACATCCACCTATTCCACCCTTTATTGGATGAATCATTCCTTCTATTTACTAAACTGCCATTTATTGCCATTTATTATTATTGAATGCTACATTCTCGTTCTTGCTTTTTAGAATAGTTATTACTGGTTATTGCCATTGTCTGACCTTTTTCATCTAACATTTACTGCATCTTTGAAAAATTCATCTAGGGATATTATTGCTAACTAAAATTAATCCTTAATCACATAAATTTAATTATTTGAACCAAGAACTATATTTTTTGGTCAAACAATTTGGCGCCGTCTGTGGGGATTTCTTAGTTAAACGTTTAGTTTTCTCTAGATCTACAACTAGCACAGATCACTAACGTTAAAAAAAAACAAGACCTCCTTTCTTTATGTACACAAAATCCAACATGGCAGGTAACCGAGAAGAAAGGACGAGAATAACTAGTGACCTCCCAACCAACCTCATGAACGTCATCAACGAAAGCTGTGAAATGGTAGATGAGGGCATGATGCCCAGTGCTTCGCCTAGACAAGATGGGTCACTGCCCCCACACTATAGCATAACAAAATCCCATGGTAAAGGAGCCTCCACATCTATGGAGGAAGGGAAGTCCCCAGCTGTGAAAAAACTCCTCGAAGCGTGGCTAACTGACATGCTAATAAGCATCCTCAACAAGCCTGCTCAGGGCACGACTGCTGAAAGTGCAAGGACTTGTACGATACAACAGACAGACAAGCAATGCAACCAACCTTTTCCTCCAACGACAGGCATTACTCATAATGTCATTGATAGTATAGGTGACAATGCCCTCGCAGTAGTTCTAAAAAAGATGGAAGAAATGGATAATGAGAACAAGGTGCTCCGAGATCAAATCAAAGAACACCAAGAAAGGGTCGATAAAATATCGGGCGCTCCTAAGCTATTGCCGAAGAGGACGCCGACCGGTTCATCGAGCAGCCGTACAATGATGACGCAGCCCTACATGCCATACCAAAGACCTTCAAAATGCCGCCCTACCTCAGGATATATGACGGCACGACCAACCCTAAGATCATGTGACTCATTATGTTACCGCCGTAAAAGGAAATGATTTCGCCAAACAAGTATCATCCATTTTGCTGAAGAAGTTTGGTGAAACCCTCACTGGAGGGGCATTAACATGGTATTCACAGCTACTAGCACGCTCCATAGAAACTTTCGAGAAAATGACCGATAAGTTCGTAACGGCTCATGCCGGAGCCAAGAAGGCCGAGGAAAGAGTGAACAACATATTTGCTATTAAGTAATCCCTGGGATAGGGACTAAGGTAATTCTTTGCCCGGTTCAACAGAAAAAGGATGACTCTGCCAAACGTGTCGGAAAGGATGGTGGTCGCAGCCTTTCAGAACGGGTTGAGCAAAGATGGTTTGAGAGCAACTAAACAACTGTTGAGTGGGTTGATGAATTATCCCCCAACCACTTGGGATGAAATCCACAATGCTTATTGTGTTGAGGTCCATGCAGATAAGGATGACCTCAACGGACCAACTCACTGACTAACCTCGGTACAAGCTGAATCAAGAAGAGATCGAAGAGACAATGCCAGAAGAGATCATCCAATTCCTCTACCTAAGAGGGAACAACATCAACCATATATCAGCACGACTGTTGTGCCTTCCCCCCCCCCCCCCCC
>AWOL01S0029909.1:90558-124680 GCA_000715115.1 Nicotiana otophora
AGGACGGGAACTTATCGGAACGACAGAGGTATGCCTCCCCTGTTATCTGCTCACAATTTTTGTGTGTCACCTATAGAGATAGTCTACGCTCTGGAGAAGCTTAGACCAAAAGTGAAGTGGCCGCCGAAAATGAGATCGGACCTGAACACCAGAAAGTCTGACGCCCTCTGTGAGTTCCACTAGGAACGAGGACACAAAACTGAAGATTGCATCGCCCTAAGGCAAGAAGTCATAAACATATTGCGGCAAGAGCACCTCAAAGAGTTACTAAGAGAAAGGGGAAGAACGAACTTCGCCAAAGGATGCGAACACCAAGGATTGCCAAAACCACTCTCACCAGCTCGTACCATCAACATGATCATCGGCGACAGCGATGATGCCTCTATCAACAATGTGAAGTTCACCACTACCAACAAACTCAAGCGATCTATCACCCACGAATGGTATGACGGACTCGAAGAAAGTATCATCTTCGACAAGTCGGATGCCGACGGTTTGACCTTTCCTCATAATGAAGCCCTCGTTATTACTTTACGTATTTTAGATACCGATGTTAAATGCATTATGATAGATGACAGGAGCGGAGCGTGCATTATCCATCCCCGAGTGTTTACCCAGATGAGACTCGAAGATAAGATAGAGTCGCGCTGCATCACGCTAACTGGTTTTAACAATGCAGTTGAACAGACACCGGGGAACTTACACTCCTTGTTTTGGACGGTGGCATAACTCTGGAGATAACGTTCCACATCATGGACTAGGCCATCACGTACAACACCATAGCGGGATGACCGTGGATACATCCCATGAAAGTCGCCCCTAAAGCTTATACTAAATAATTAAATTCCCAACTCCATGGGGGATTTTCAGTAGATGAGGAGAATAACGCACATCACAAGAATGCTACTGCATTTCCTTAGACGGCACGACCACCCAATAGAGAAAAGACAAAGAAAATGAGTCATAAAAATCAACAAGGTTGAGGTCGGAGCAAGAGGAAACAGAGAACGTCATAAAGGACCATGACACGGCCGAAGCCGCTGGTTCGACCATAGAAGACCTCGACCCCGTTCACTTGGATCTCAACGACCACAGCAAGAAGGCTTATAGCAGTTGCAAGCTACGGGAACCAGGTAAATTTAATCAATTCTTAACAACTAACACTGATTTGTTTGTTTTCAGCCATGCAGATATGCCAGGCATCCCAAAGGAAATCGCCACACACAAATTAAATGTCGACCCACTCTACCCCTAGTTGCAAGTTAGACGTAAATTCAACTCTAATATTAATGACGCAGTGCAGGAGGAGGTGGAAAACCTGCTAGAAAATGGTTCCATAAGGGAATCGAAGTACACCAAATAGGTCACTAACGTAGTGATGGTCAAAACGAAGAATGGGAAGTGGAGGATGTGCGTGGATTTCACAGATTTGAACAAAGCATGCCCGAAGTATTCATTCTCATTGCGACATATCGACTAACGCATCGACGCAATGACCGGGCATGATCTACTAAGCTTTTTGGACGCTTACTCAGGCTATAATCAAATCCTTATGGAAGAAAAAGATCAGAAAAAAACCACGTTCATCACTCACCAAGGAACGTATTGCTACAGGGTCATGCCTTTTGGACTAAAGAACACAGAAGCTACTTATCAAAGGTTGGTGACAAAGATGTTCAAATACCAGCTCGGCAAAAAAATGGAGGTATACATAAACGACATACTGTTCAAGTCCAAAAGAGGAGAAGATCACATCAATCATTTGAAAGAAACTTTCGACATACTCCGATGGTACGGAAAGAAGCTGAACTAGGAAAAATGCGCATTGTTTGTAGCCTTGGGAAAGTTCTTGAGTTTTCTGGTATCACAGCGAGGGATCGAGGTCAATCCCGACCAAATCAAAGACATTGAGGGGATACCGGAACTCTTGACCACCAAGAAACAAGTCCAAAGGTTGACCGGTCGCATCGCCGCTCTATCGAGGTTCATCTCGTGATCGTCGGATAGGTGCCATAAATTCTTCGGTGTACTCAAGAAATATAACAGCCTTGAATGGACTTCCGAATGCGTCCAGGCCCTGCGATAACTAAAGGCATACCTATCATCTCCGCCTTTACTTTAAAAACCCGAGTCGAGAGAGCGTCTTCTCGTCTATCTGGTCGTATTCGAGGTAGCTGTAAGTGCAATCTTAATTTGAAAAAATAAAGGTACACAATATCCCATCTATTACATTAGTGAAATACTCGTCGATGTTGAGACTAGGTGCCCAGAGCTCGAAAAATTGGCTTTGGCCTTAGTCATAGCTTCACGAAAGCTTAGACCATATTTCAAATGTCACCCCATCTCGGTCGTCACGATCTTCCCCCTTAGAAGCAATTTACATAAACCCGAACTATCGGGAAGGCTGGACAAATGATCCATCGAGTTGAGTGAATACGATATCACTTATCAGCTGTGAACGGCGATAAAGTCACAAGTATGCACCGACTTCAGCGCAAAGATAATACCTGAAGTCGAAATGGAAGTCGTCCAAACCTTCCTCCAAACACAAGACCTCTGGGTCCTATACACCGATGACACATCCAATGCGTCGGGGTTCGGACTGCGACTCGTACTTGAAGTCCCGACAGGCTAAGTGATTCGCCAGTCCATAAGATACACGGATATGACTAACAATGAGGCCGAGTATGAGGTAATAATTGCAGGTCTGAGACTAGCACTCAAATATGGAGCAAAACAGTTGAGACTGCGCTGCGATTCCCATCTCATAGTCAATCAAGTCACAGGGACTTTCCAAATCAAGGAACAAAGGTTGCAAAAGTACCAGACCGAAATCTGCAAGCTACTACCTGAGTTTGGCGAATGTCAGCTCGATCAAATCCCACGAGCATATAATGTCGAGGCAGATGGCCTCACCAAACTATTTGCAACCACCAAAAGCATCACAACCGGAGATAAAAACGTGGTCTACCTCCTCAACTCATCACTAGACCAAGTCGAGGTAAGAACTATAAACTTAACTTGGGACTGGCGCAATCGTATTGTCGCATACATGCAGGACGGCACACTCCCTAGCAACAAAAAAGAGGCCAAGAAACTAAGAATGCAAACAGCCAGGTACAGTATCCTCCGCAGCAATCTCAAGATAACATACGGCGACCCTATGTCGAAGTGCTTGGGCCCGAACCAAACTCAGCACATCCTTGAAGAAGTTCGCGAAGGCCATTGCGGGGCCCACTTCAGCAACAGGGCACTGGTCAGATGCCTAATACAGGCAGGATATTACTGGCCCACCATAAAAAAGGATGTTGCAGACTTCGTAACGCAATGAGAGTAGTGCAAAACGTATGCCTCAATGATTCACCAAGTAGGCAAATATCTCAACTCAGTCACATCCCCTTGGTCGTTCATCAAATGTGGAATGGACATCGTAGGCCCCCTACCAACAGGGCGAGGTAATGTACGATTCCTTTTGGTTTTAAATAACTATTTCTCTAAGTGGGTGGAAGAAGTAGCATTCGCCCAAATACGGGAACAGGAGGTAATCACCTTTATATGGAGAAACATCATCTGCCGATTTGGCCTTCCCAAAGAAATTAGCTGTGACAACGGACCCCAGTTCACAGGAAAGAAAACTGCCAAATTCTTCGAGAAATGGCATATCAAGAGGATACTCTCAACCACGTACCACCCCTATAGTAACAGACAAGCAGAATCATCCAACAAGTCAATACTAAACATCATGAAGAAGAAGCACGAAGACGCCAAGGGACTGTGGCCGAAGATACTACCAGAAGTATTATGGGCCTACCGAACTACTCTGAAAACAAGCACATGAGAGACGCCCTACTCTTTGGTCTATGGGACCGAGGCAGTAATACTAGTCGAGGTCAGAGAACCCTCCCTAAGGTACTCCCATGAGAGTGGCATGAGTAACGATGAGAGCAGAAGGCAGGTTTCTGATGAACGAAGAGATATGGACTACTTAAGAATGGTCGCCCAAAAGCAACAAGCAGAACACTATTACAACAAGAAAGCAAAGATCAGGCCGCTCAAAGTCAGGGACTACGTACTTAAGGCTAAAACCCAAACGAGCAAAGATCCCAAGGAAGGCAAGTTGTGAAAACATTGGGATGGTCTATATAAAATCACGCCCGAAGCAAACAAGGGTTCGTTCCAATTAGAGACAATGGAAGGAAAGCTACTACCAAACAATTGGAATACCATCCACATCAAATACTTCAACTTCTGAGAGAAACAGCGTCCCCCAAGCCGTACTCTTTTTTCCCTCACTTGAGTTTTGTCCCATTTGGATTTTCTCAAGGAGGTTCTTAACGAGCTGGTGAAGGGAACATTTTGAGTCGAAGTACATGAAGGTAGGGACGTTTACTATTTCATTGCTTGACCTCTCACTATTCTCCAGATAGACCAATGAAGGGACTAGATAGATCGGTACTGGGACTGGAACGCCAACCAACACACAAAAATCTGTAAATTTCTCCAAGTATGTAACAAAAGCACTAATGTCAAGGCAATAAATTTTACACTTATCAACACACCTTTTTCTCATTAAGGTTATGTTTGACCCCGTGCGAACTAACACCTACCAGCCCTCGGCCGTAACTTAAATGAAAGGTAATGCTCGACTTTGCTCGAACTAACACCTACTGGCCCTCGACCGCAACTTAAATGAAAGGTTATATTCGACCTTGCTCGAACTAACACCTACCGGTCCTCGTCCGCAACTTAAATGAAAGGTTATGTTTGACCTTGCTCAAACTAACACCTACCGGCCCTCGGCTGTAACTTAAAAAAAGATAATGTTCGAACTCGCTCAAACTAACACCTACCGGACCCCGACCGCAACTTAAATAAAAGTTTATGTTCGACCTTGCCGAACAAACACCTATCAGCCCTCGGCTGCAATTTAACGAAAGGTCACGACCAAATAATTCGACGCCCTCGGCCATATCTCAACACGCAAAAAAGGATAAAAGGAAGCAAACAACACGTAATTAGCTCCAAGGCCACGACCAACAAAAAGGCAATACCAATGAAGGAAAGAGCAAAGGCAGCCAAACAACAGAAGAAAAAAACATACAAGTAAAGAAAATAAACCACAGGAAAGGAAGTAGATGCAGAGAACAACTTTGGCATTTCATAATTAAATATTTTTTACAAAGTCTCGTGAAGACGCTGGCAAAAATACACAAAAGTTTACAAAAAAAAGAAGAAAAACTACTGATCACCACCATCATGATCTTCTACGCCTTCACCGCCTTGGCCACCGATGCCCTCACCATCTTGATCTCTCTCGACATTGTCGCCTTCTCCCTCCGGATAAGCGACATCATACCAGGCATCCTCATCAAGCCGATCTACACCCTCATCATCACATTCCTTGGCCTCAGGCGTAGTAGGATCATACCCATAAGGGACTCGAGCTTCACGAGCCTTCACGCGAACACCTTCAAGGGCAGCATCAGAGACGGACCGTGCCGCATGCAAATCTCAAAAGATATCTGACTGGGCCTCCGCATGAATCCACTCCTCATAAAATCCTGAGGAATGTTGGCAAAATCCGAAGTGCGAGAAGAGGACGCTTGTGCCAAAAATTCGGACTTTTCGGCCTCCAAAGCAACCACTCGATCATGAAGAACAGAGATCTCTCTTTCTAACTATTGATCCTTTCATTGGGTTGTTCTTCCTTGAGCCTGGCTGTCGTTAAATCATTCTCCCACTCAGAATGGAGAGTCCGAATCACCACCTCAAGGGACTCTACCTTATTCAGATCCTCCGACCGCACCGACTCCATCTCTTCCACTTTTTCGGCGACCTCACCACCAAGGGTTTCCACACTGAATTGGCACTCCTCGAGCTGATCGCGCAACGCGACTACCTGAGCTTGGAGGTCGCTGCACTAAATCTCGACCCCCTTGCTAAGCTTGAGTTCTTCTTTTTTTCTCCTCAACGTCCCCTCCAGGACGCTACACTTCCGCACCATTTGCATTAGCTCCTCGTCCCTGGCCTTCAAATCTTCGATCAGTTGGCGCACATCGCCACCTTCACGGAGTAGCTCCCGATACTTCTCAGGGACCCTGAAGTACTTGTCCCTCAACTTCACACACACATATATATATATATATATATATATATATATATATCGTTGCGCCTCTGCTCCCTACGAGCACTCTCAATCTCTAGGACAATTGTCGACAAAACAAGCAACGAAAAATTAAGAGACTATAAAAGAGCAGAACCAAGGAAAAACAACCAACAGCAAGAGATACTTACCCGAAGGGCGAGGATGGCAATATTGTTTGACAAGTCGCAGTCATTTATACTTGGAGGGTCATTCCCTCAATCTCAGAACTGAGAGGTATAAGGGAGGGGATAATCTTCTCGGTATCCACGAGAAGACTACGATCCATCGGGATCATAATAGTTCTCGAACCCCCTCCAACCTCACTTCGAGCTAAGTGAGCCCCTAGTAAATCATCCTCAGATTTTCTGCATCCCTGTCAGAATCGGATCTGACATCTTCATCAGTAACGACCTCGCCTCTGTCATCTGCCAAAGAAGGCGCATCCGCCGCAACACCGAAAGATGAGGCCTCATCATGTCCTGGAACAGAAGGGCCATGACAGCCCATCAAATCTTCGACTGCATCCTCAGTAGGTCGAACATCTGTATCTTCTAACCCAACAACCTTAGCCCGATGATCACTGTGGCTGTATCCCGAAGGTCAAAGCCATAATATCCTACATCAGTAGTTGTCGACCCCACTCCCATAACATCCACGACCCTCCTCTTACAAGGCATCAAGTCCCCATCATCAGGCAACGAATCGTCTTCTTCATCTATGAGATGGTACAAAGGAGAAACTGAAGGCTCTGTGGCCAAAGTCTCTACAGTTGAAGAAGGAATAGACACTGGCATAACAACAGGAGGGACTGAGATGCAACCAGGATCAGTCACAATCATAGAAGGGGTAGGAGCCGAGAATGCAGTATCTTTTCTCTTACGGAATGAGGGTGCGGGAGCTCTAGATTCCAATAATAAGAGGAACTTACCAGTTGAAAGAGAAGTAGGTCCAAACTTCTTTAAGAAACCCGACCACTCACGAATCCCTACAATATGAGGAAGAAGTCGACCAACCCAATCAGAAATGTCGGCGACCAAAGGAGGATGCAAAATCTTGGCTACATGAGTAAGGGATGAGAAGTCAATACCCACAACCGGGCACAAGGAAAAACTCAAATACCTATAAGGAGATTGAATACTTACGAGTATAATTCCAAGCCTCTGGAAATCCGTCTACATTGGCCACCACGTCTTCGGTTTTGACAAAGAAGAAATTGAACCAGAATTGGCGGTTGGCCTTGTCATCCATCTTCACCACCAAGCACTTACCTCCTCGGTGGCAAAGATTTACCATTGTCCCCTATAAAAGCTAGGGGCGAAGAGATGTATCAAATGTCAAAGCGTCAGTTCGACCCCGGCTAGCTCGACAAGTTTGGTGAGCATCCGGATAAGTTTGTAAAGGTACGGTACGAGCTGAGTCGAGCAAACGCCATAATAATGGCAGAATTCTTTTACTAATAGAAGAATAGGGAGAGTGTAGACGACTTGGAATGGGTAGGCATAAAAGGCGCAGTACGTAGGATGGTGAATCTGCACAGCATCCCACCCTACCGGAATCAACTCAACATGGTTGAGAATACTGAATTTAGCCCTAAGCCCTTCCAATTCCTTCACCGTCATCACTGACCAGAAAGCCCCAAGTTCGGCATCGGGGGACTTGGCAAAATCAGACCGGGAATTCGGATTGCGTGGAATTATCTCTTCCACCAACAAGAAGGCTTCGTTATCGGCAGTGGCAGGAATACCTTTCTCATGAGGAGGATACATCACTGCTAAGAAGGGCACATGACTACCCTCACTGGATTCAGAAGGCATGTTAGTCACCGTCTTCAGTAAGAGAAGGGTTTCGAAGGAAGAAGAAGAATGAGGAATGGTATGAGTCTCAGAAATAGAGAAAAAGGAATGCTCTACAAAGGAAATAAGATAAGTTGGTGCTAGATGAGAAGAAGGAGTTTGAAAAGTTCCAGAATCGAAAAATCTTCCCCTATTTATAAGTTTGGGAGACACCAAAATCGAAACTGTGTGGTACATAATTAGCACGAAAATCGAACCGAGAGAGCCAATCAAGAGTTTCACCAAAATCGATGCAATGCATCAGGAAACGGCATCATTATGACGCACGATGCCATGACGTCACTTTTCTTAGCCCAGATAACTCCAACTGGCTTCCCGGGCAATTTGATAAATTCAAAATATGCGGAACCCAAAAGCTATATAGCCCCTTCTCCACGACCACGACCCCTGCCAACTATGAACGACATTGTCCGCTCACCGACCTCGTATGTGGGCACGACCTCAATAAGCGGAGGGACTAACTGTATGGGTCAAAATCTACCCTTAAAATATTTACGACAAGATAATACTAAGGGACGAGTTCTCAAGTTGTCGTTGGTCGATGTCACGACCCAACTTTCTCCTATAGGCCGTGATGGCGCCTAACGTCGCTGCTAGGCAATCCTATGATGAATTTACTACGTGATTTCTTCCTTTAAACAATTTCTAAGTGATTAATTCCCATTTGTTTAGAAATTTGAGAAATATAGAGTCAAATGATTAAAATGAAAACATCTGAATGCAAGCATAAATATGTAAATACCCCAAAAACTATAAAGTCTACTAGAGTGTGTGCCAAGATCTGGTGTCACAAGTGTATGAGCAACTAGTAAAATATACAAAACTCTAACTACTGTCCGAAATAAGTAGACAGAATATAAATACAAAGAGAGACTCTAGGATCTGCAGAACGGCTCGGGAAGTAGCTCACCACTAGGCCTAGGGATCCTGCACGGTCAGTGCATAAGTGTAGCGTGAGTACATAAATAACATGTACCCAGTAAGTATCAAGCCTAACCTCGAAGAAATAGTGACGAGGGGTCGACATTGACACTTACTATGGGCTACCAATGAAAGTACAAAAGTTCTAAATAGCATGGGTTATGTAATCAAGATAATAACTAAATAACAAGCAGGGAGCAAAGAATTTCTTTCACACATGGTAAGTCCCAGATTAATTCCATCATGTATACTTTTAACCTTTCAAGCCATGAAATGATATCAAATATATAATTAAACTCTGAGTATTAACACGTACGATTATGCCGAGGTCATAAAGACAGATCCAGAATAATGTGTATACTATCGAGGGTCGAGCGGCACGAACCATAGATGCATCTATCTACTGCCGAGGCGTTCGGCCCGCTCCACAAGAAGAGAGGATACTTTGTAAGCATTTAACTTAACGTTATTAAAGACTAGCACACAATGTAGTACAAATTCCATTAACAATCTTTCACAATTCCTCTAACAAGTTCTAATATATTGTAGGCACTTTAATTAACAAATAGGGTGCGACATTTGTCAAGAATTCATGATTTGGGTCCTAAACTATCCGGACACAGCATAAATAGTAGCTACGCACAGACTCTTGTTACCTCGTACATACGTAGCTACCACAATTAGAGGCAAACATTAATTTAAATCACCTATGGGATAAATTCCCTCTTACAAGGTTAGACAAGAGACTTACCTTATCTCAGGCTCACTTTCCGGTCAAAATTTTGCTCTAAAGTCTCAACTCGGTGCCGAAATATCCAAAACTAGCCAAACATTATATAAATTAATCAATACATGTTCAAAAGTTCATATTCAAACTATTAGAGTGATTCCCCAACCCCAATTTGAAGGATTCCTAAAATTCACCCCCGGGCCCACGTGTCCGGATTCCAGAAATTTTCAAAGAAAGTTGTTACCCATAACCTTACGAAATCAAATACATAATTTTTACTCAATTCCCTAATTATTTAAGTGGTTAAATCCCATTTTTATCAAAACCTAGGTTTTTCAACTAAACAGTTAATTTTTCACAATTTACATGTTACAATTTACCCATAAGCTATGTATTTAACTCAGATTAGGTAAAAATTACTTACCTCGAATAGCTAGTGAAAACCCCTCTCTAACCAGCTCCAAAATCGCCTAAGAGTGAAATAAATGACCCAATTATATTCGAACCCCGACATAAATGAAGGTTCTGCCTTTAGCGATTTTCGTACCTATGGAGGTATGGTCGCTTCTGCGGCACCGCATCTGCAGAAAAATCCTCGTAGATGCGGTCCTCTCCAGTTGAACCAAATTCCGCACCTGCGTACCACTGGCCCGCTTCTGCTGCGAGGTTTGCACCGCACCAGCGGCTTCCTCTATCGCACCTGCATGCTCACAGGTACGGCCAATTTCCCCGCGCTTGCGATTTTTGAGCTG
Source organism: Nicotiana otophora (assembly GCA_000715115.1). Lineage (NCBI taxonomy): Eukaryota > Viridiplantae > Streptophyta > Magnoliopsida > Solanales > Solanaceae > Nicotiana > Nicotiana otophora. Next base: position 100,960 of record AWOL01S0029909.1, read on the forward strand.
CCCTCGCCGGACCGCTTCTGTGGCTACTAGCTCGCTTCTGCGAACTCACACCTATGGCTGACCATGCGCAGGTGTGGTTACACCAGAAGCTGGAAGCTTCAGCCATATCCCTTAAGTCCAAACTTGGTCCGAGCCTAGTCCGCTTAACACCTGAGGCCCCCGGGGCCCCGCCCAATCATACCAACAAGTTTAAAATCATAAAACAAACTCGCTCGAACCCTCGGAACGCGTAAAACAATGTTAAAACTAAGAATCACACCCCAAACCAAATCGAATCAACTTATGAACTTCAAGTTCTTCCAATTTACTCCGAATGCGCCGAATCGTACTTAAACTACTCGGAATAACACCAAATTTTGCGTGCAAGTCTTAAATCACCATACGGAGCTATTCCCAAGGCTCAGAATCCCAAACGGACTTCAACAACATAAAACCCTACTCCAAACCAAATTTAAAGAACTTTAAAACCTTCAAGTTGCCAACTATCAATATTATGCGCCAAAATGCTCCCGGGTCATCCAAAACCCGATCCGAACATACACCCAAGTCCAAAATTATCATACAAACCTATTGGAACCATCAAATCCCGGTTTCGAGTTCATTTACTCAAAACATTCACCAAAGTCAAATTTGGCCCTTTTTGCCAACCTTTAGGAACCAAGTGTTCTGATTTCAACCCGAACCCTTCTAAATCCCGAACTGACCATCCCCTGAAATGACCCAGACCGGTCGTTTTGAGTATTACAGCCATGTGCCTCCATTTACTACTCAATTTATGCTTTAAAGTTGTTATATAACTTGCCGGAATAATTGATTCGAGTCCGGTAAGGTTTTGAAATGAATTGAGACACTTAGTCTCCAAGATGAAACTTAAGTTGAAAAGGTTGGCCGAATATTTAACTATGTGTAAATAACCCCGAAATAGAATTTTGATGATTCAAATAGCTTTGTATGGTGATTTTTGACTTAGGAGTGTGTCTGAAAAATTATTTGGAAGTCCGTAGTTAAATTAGGCTTGAAATAGCGAAAGTAGGAAATTTAAGTTTAGAAGTTTGACCGGAGAGTTGACTTTTTGATATCAGGGTCAAAATCTAGTTCTGGAAATTTTCTTAGGTCCGTCGTGTCATTTATGACTTGTGTGCAAAATTTGAGGTCAATCGGACTTGATTTGATAGGTTTCGGCATCGAATGTAGAAGTTGGAAGCTCTTAGTTTTATTAAGCTTGAATTGGGGTATGATTCATGGTTTTAGCATTGTTTGATGTGATTTGAGACTTTGAATAAGTTTGTATAATATTTTAGGACTTGTTGGTATATTTGGTTGAGGTCCCAAGGGCCTCGGGTGAGTTTCGAATAGTTAACGGATCAAATTTGAGACTTAGAACAATTGAAACTTGTTGCTGCCTACTGATGCAATCACACCTGCGAAAATTGGCTCGCAAGTGCGAGCCCGCAGAAGCGACAAAAATGGTTGCAAATGCGGCCTGGGATAAGGGGGACTAGCACCACAGAAGAGGACTTCTTGTCCGCAGAAGCGAAGGCAGTCGCAGAAGCGGAACCTGGTTCCGGGTAGTGTACAAAAACAGAGGATTCCGACATTTGTGTCATTTTGGACATTTTCAACACGGTTTTGGGAGATTTTTCATAGAGAATTCACAGGAAATCTTGAGGTAAGTTACTTGTGGTCATTTTTAGTAAATAATATTGGATTATTATTGAGTATTTCGACTAGATTAGGTGTTTTTAAGGTGAAATTAGAGGATTTGGGCCTAGGGATTTCAAAATAAGAATTTAAGATTTGGAGGTTGAGTTGATGTCGGAATTTGATAAAATTTATATGGTTGGACTCGTGGTTGAATGGGCATTCATATTTTATAACTTTTGTTACTTTCCGAGACGTGGGCCCCACAAGTAATTTTTTAGTTAAATTTCAGATTTTGTTGGAAAATTAGTATTTTCATATGGAATAAATTACTATAATTTGTATTGACTGAATCGAATTAATTATGACTAGATACGAGGTTTTCGGAGACCAATTCACGAGACAAAGGCATAGCGAAGTAAAGAATTACATGGTTTGAGGTAAGTAACATTTCTAAACTTAGTTTTGAGGGTATGAATCCCTGAATTTTGTGTTATATCAATTGTTGGAGGTGACGCACATGCTAGGTGATGAGCGTGTGGGCGTGTACCATAGAAATTGTGACTTAAATAAATTCTGTGGAATTGTAAAAATCATGTTATTATCCAAATATTCTCCACGTGTTAGAGAAATTGAGTTGAGACTCGTATTAAAGATCACGTTTAGGCTACGTGCCTATATTTTGGGACCCATAGGGTCGTGTTGCTGTTGAATTTAATTATTTTAAAATTTACATTTCATACTTAGTCATGTTCATAAATTGTGAGGATATTTATGGGATCGGGGCTGCCCGACTGCAGCAGGCCATATCGGCTTTATCATTATGTGGATTGGGATTGTCCGCCTGCGGTAGGCTATATCGGCTTTATATCACGCTTAGGCTGAAGGAGCCCCTCCGGAGTCTGCACCCCCCACAGTGAATGTAGATGATTTAAATATACGGGATGGACTTCCCACGGCATGGACTTGCCTTACTTATTTATAGTTGTGATGAATTTCCCTGGACATGGATCTTGTCAGAAATATTTACATTTGGGGATAAATTGCCCCAGGGCTGGATTAGCCAGTCTATATATATATATATATCTGGGCTGGATTAGCCATAAACAGTACCGAGTGACTGAGCGATTAGTGATCAAGAGTACACGAGGTTTTCCATTGAGATGTCATATCCCTCATATCATGCATTATTGATCTATCTTACTTGTACTGAGTTTAACTGTTGAACTTGAAAGCATGCCTACATTTCTGTACCATTATTTATATAATGGATTGTACCTGCGGAGCTCGTCACTACTTTCAGCCCAGAGGTTAGTCTTGTTACTTATTGAGTTGGTTGTACTCATACTACACTCTGCACCTCGTGTGCAGATCCAGGTGCTTTCGGACACAGTAACTGTTAGATCTCAGAATGTTATTAGTTGGAGACTATCAAGGTAGATGTCTGGCGTCCGCTGACCTTGACTCTCTCTTCCTTTCAATTATTGTACTGTTCTATATTTTCAGACAGTGTTTTTATCAGTTAGACTTGTTATCATTTAGATGCTCATGTACTCAGTGACACCGGGTTTTGGGAGTGTTTTGTATCTGTAATCGTGAGTTTTGTTTTCTATGGAATTTAAATATTATGTTTTCAAACTCAAAAGAAATTGTGATTTTATTGAGATTGTCGGCTTGCCTAGTATTGAGATAAGCGCCATCACGACATGCGAATTTTGGGTCGTGACATCCCCGCAAGTCATAAAATAGTAAAAGCACATACGGGGAGTCTTATTTAGGGGAACGTGGTTCTAAAAAGTTAAATGACCGGTCGGGTTGTTACAGTCGAGATGGCCCAAGAAGCACCAAAATCCATGGTCGAAGAGTTGACGAGAGCTGTAGTCGAGATGTCAACAAAGGTCGAGGTCGAGGTCGAGTATCATTAATAGAGTTGTAACGGCTAGTTTTCAAGATAGGATGTTAAAAGAGAATATTCTATTGGATATTCTCTGCACTTGTACTATTAGGGTTTTTTAGGAGCATGTCCCATCTAAATAGAAAAAAGAGACAATGATAGGGGTATGTGATATTCATTTGTAAAGAACACACCTTGACTAAAAGATTCTCTCTCTCTTGTTAAGATACAAATACCACATTTTCACTAAGATTCTTGTCCATACTATTCCGTGAGATCCGAGAATAACTCAAAAGATTCAAGGATTTGTCTGTCATTCATCATTGTCAAGAGTAACATCCACATATTTCATCTTTTATTGGGTAAATCATTCCTCATATTTACTTCAATGTCATTTATTGTCATTTATTATTATTGAATGCTACATTCTTGTTCTTGCTTTCTAGAACAGTTATTACATGTTATTGTCATTATCTGACCGGACCCATCTAACATTTACTGTATCTTGAAAACTTCATCTAGGGATATTACTGCTTTCTAAGATTAAACCTTAATCACATAAATTTAATTATTTGAACCAATATCTATATTTTTTGGTCAAACAGTTTCCATACTTTTAGCGCAAATCTTCTTTTACTAGTGTTGAGTCTTATTTTTCTTCAACTTTTTAACCACTGAATTTGTTCTTTTAATAGTTTACTTCTGCCAGGAGACCTGGACTTCATCAGTTTGGAATAGAGTAATCTTTAATTTATTCTACCGCCAGGCCGGCTTCAAGAAAAGTCATATTCAGATGGAAAAGAGATATAAGTTGCTCTTCCCCTTTGCCTTCTTTGTCATTTCTGTTGATTCATTCAAGGTTACAATAAAAAAGAATTTTCCCAAAAAAAAAATTCAGAGTCTTATTAGACAGTGAAGTGAATATGCTGATCAAAATTTTCTGCTGCATATTTTCTGATACTGGTATTCCAGTCCAGAAAAATGTGTATTATTTTGCTGACGCTCTTCTTCAACACAAAATTGATAGGGAGATGAGGAAAATGTCATTTACTACTTGAGAAGAAGATATTGAATAATGATAGGGAAGAGTTTATTATGGACCTAGAACCTGCGGAATTTGCAAAGAGGCCAGTGTATGCCTACCGCCAAGTGACTCAATTCACAGGAATACAAGCCATCTTAGATAGTAGTATAATAACAGCAAAAAGGGTTCATTTGATTGATCTTAGTATAAAACGCGGGTCACAGGGGACAACATTTATGCAAGTTCTTGCTGATCGAGACGAATGCCACCTTAAACAACAATAACAAACCCAGTATAACCCCACATAGTGGGGTTTGGGGAGGGTAGTGTGTACGCAGCCTTACCCCTGCATTGTGGAGATAGAGATGTTGTTTCCAATAGACCCTCGGCTCAGAGAAGCATAAGCATCGCACGAATGCCACCTTGAGCATCTAAAAATAAGTGCTGTTGGAAGGTCTAAAAAGAAGATGGAAGGAGAAGATTGTCAGCTTTTGCTGCTGAGACATTAAACATTTCTTTTTGCTTCAAAACAGTTGTTTCAGACCTAAAAAATCTTAAGACAGATTCCTTTGAAGTAGAGCTAATGAAGTCGTCGCAGCATACTCAAACACAATGCTTTGGACTATGTTAGCTTGGCCTAAGAACCTGGAAGCTTTGATGGAGGTTATTAAAAGTCTCAATCCTTTCATAATGGTGGTCATTGAGCCAATAGCAATCACAAATTTACCAAATTTTATATAGATTCTTTCGACGAGTCTTTAGCTACTTTAGTGCTATTGCTGATTGTTTTTAGGTTCACCACAAGCGTATACCAATATGTGGAGGATTTTACATACAAAAACTCATCAGAAGTATGATCACATATCATGGAGAAGAGACCATTCCACGTCATGGGAATCTTTTAAAGTGTGGAGGGATTTATTTGCCATGTTTCATATGGTGGAAACAGACCTGAGCCACTCATCCTTGTGCCAAGCAAGTTTACTGTTTGACAGGTCCAAGTTGCGCGGATTATGCACCTTTTGAGTTGGATGGGAAATGGCTAGTTATCAGTTGGAAAGGAACCCCAATTATCTCTGCTTCTGCTTCTAAGTTCCAATAAGTTTGAAGAAAAAAAGTGTTTCAGACCTGATTTTTTGTTATCTTCCTTTAGCTTAAGTTTCTTGTTTTAACATTTTGATAGCGTGAAGTACCTGTAGTCATCGCTTTTCGATCATGACCAAGAGAGCATTAGGCCACACTTCTTAACCCCCTTAATTTGGTTGTTTATCATGTATTCTGTTTTTATTCCACACTCTTCTAGTATGGAATGAAAATTCAGCAGTTTTAGCTTTTCTTGCTTGAGTTTAATTTCTATGAATTGACAGTGTAGAACAATTTTTGAACTTTCAGGTCACCTAAACGATAACTACACGCACTATTCATATATAGCGAGATAAGTAACTAATTAATGTTACCTTATAATTGACTTGATTGTGTAGTTAACTTTACACTGTCAGTGTATAAAGCTTAAACTCTCCAGAAATAACAACAATTCTGATAGCAACTAATCAATGACACTATATGTTTCCAAAATTACCGGAGCAGGAATTTCAGCGAGATATTAGTAACATCTGTAACGGGATGGTAAGATATATATTACCCCTCTCCAAAAAAGGTTTCCTACTTACATGCGGAACGGAGTGAGTATAGAGGATTCGTGTAACTGATTTCAACTAGTTTAGGATTGAGATGTAGTTAGATAAACTACATATAAATGAGGTGTTCAGAGATATCCTACGACGTCTTTCCTTATCGTACTTGTTCCCTTACTTGTAGTGTTACTTTTTTTACAGTTTGTCGTGTTGAATCTTGATTTATTCCTTATCATTAATTATTCTGGTATGTCTCCTGAACTAGAGCAGGATTTGGACTTAGCTGAACTACTTCAAGCTTCTGCTCAACTGGTTGCCACTCGAAAGTTTGATCGTGCTATAAAGTTTCTAAACTTGTGTAACCAGTCTGCTTCTGCTACAGGTACTCCAGTCCAGAGAATTGTGTATTATTTCGCTGACGCTCTTCAGCATAGAATTGATAGGGAGATGGGAAAATTTCCAATTACTAGAGAAGAAGATATGGAAAAGTATTCTAATGACGTAGAAGAGCTTGTCATGAATTTAGAACCTGCTGTATTTGCTAAAAGATTGCAGAAAGGGTTCATTTGATTGATCTCTGTATAAAAAGTGGATCACATTGGACAACATTTATGCAAACTTTAGCTGATCGAGGCGAAAGCCCACTCGAGCATCTAAAAATAAGTGCTTAGCATTGAACCTAACATATTTTTAAAAATATGGGTTCAGACTTCAGAACTATTATTTACTACAATCGTAGTGAATTTTTACACACAAATTTATACGCTGCATCGAAAGTACAGATTCAGATGACCCCAATGTTATAAGGCTATATCCGCCTCTGTCAGAAAGATTCTTCAAACATTTTGTAAATTTTGCAGTCCTAAACACAAGTATGATTGACATGTTTCTGACTCATCTTTTTCTTACTTCTCCTGATAAACAAATTAAATGGATAGAAATTTCAAAAGCCATTTAATTAGTAGCTTTATTGATGCTTTCAACTTAATAGTATATGCTATAAAAGGACTAACCGATAACTATAGCATAAGAAACGAATTTCTTAGCTTGCTTAGCTTGTGAGATTGATTGCCTGCTGCAGATTCTTTAGAAAATTAAGAATCCCATAAAAACTAGAACGACAAGAGGGGTTGCTCAAAATGGTCAGTACCCCCACCTACAATCCAGGGTCATGAGTTCGAGTCATAGCAATATAGCTCCAACTAAGGGGATCAAAAGGGAATTACAAGGGAGAGGAATAAAAAAAAAATGAATAGCTTAGGTAGTAAAAAACAATTCCATAAAAACAAGAACTCAAAAGCAATGGGGAGACTAATTTAACACTAAATGCTAGGATCTCATAGGCGTATAATCCAAATCGAATACACAAGTTAAAATGATTTCCAGTTTAAAATAACAGGTATTTCAAATTTTCTTAAGGGGAAGAGACTTTCTATGTAATTTAAAAAGCGTTTGATGTAGCTCTCCTTGGGAAGTTTCTTGATACTTAAGGCCCTCCGTCTCTTTTCCATATCATAACACATATAAGAATTTTCCGGCCTTGAGTTAATAATGAATACAATCTTCCCATCACGGGACGTGCAAGATGATATAGTACTAAACTGTATGTTGTAACATGAAAATTGAATGATATGATTCTTCCATTGTTTTGTTGGATTATGTTCTAAAATCCACAAGAATATGTGTCCACATGTGTGTTTTTCATAATCCATGACTGCTAGTTTACCCTTCACCTCCATCAACTTGTAATCATGCGAGTTTTTCCACGATCTAATAATTTTAAATTTTTCAGATTTAACATCAAATGCATCTATAGCAAGTTGACTCTTATGGTAAACAAATCGATAAATAACTCCACTAATACAAACCCCAGACATGCATAGAACACGAGGAGAAATACTTTTAATCTCTCTCCATAATTTGTCTATGCCTAAATTTAAAATCCAATATTTATTGTACCCTTCTTGAACATGCTTAGTTGTCAAAAGAACTTTGTACTTGTTTTCTTCTGATTCAAAACCTAATGCATAGTTATACTGAACAAAATCATTCTTCAAGTTGGGAAGAAATCTTACTTCTCCTGTACTGGGATTGAAAATCGCTGCAGGTCCAGCAAATGTTGGTCCCCAAAAGCAAAATAAACCATTAACGCAATCTAAACCAGAATATGCAGGGGCGTGGTAATAGAGTCCATTAATTTGAGGAAGGGACGCAGAGGGTCGTCCATCTTCTATTTGTTCAGTAGTGTCAAAAAATGGTCTCGTTTCCTGCGAAAAGAATTCTGTTCTACCAGGACGAGTCATAGAGCGACGTACATGGATATTCAAAAAATCAGATTCTGATGCAAGGGAATTACAAAATTTGGTAACGCACTTGAAACGCATTAAAGATTTAAGTACTACCTATATTTTATGGAATATTCTAAAACACAATTGTATCAATTCCCTTGACTTTCAACACAACCTTTCGAATTTAAAGCAATGAATCAACTTGAGTTAAAGAAATCTGGAAAATCAAGTCAAGTATATCGAAAGAAGCTATTTTATGACGCATCATTGCTGACTGGATAATGACGAGGAAGCCAACTGGACAATAACGTGAAGCCAAGAATTTCTTCTAAGTGTGTTCAAACTTGAAAGAAGTGGAATAAACCGACAAAGGGCGTTCAATATATGTTATATGCCCCTAAATCCTTATATTTTACATATATGCACAATATAATTTTTAGACGAAGGATGATCAATCGACCACCCTTAGCACAACGTAACTTCGACATGGTGCTGAGTTGACAGTTACATAATGCTTACATGGACGGTGACGTGTCAATTTACTGGATAATTATAGACTTGATTTAAAAGACTTGATAAATTAGTTGCACAATGAGATATAAAAGCTGTAATTAATGCTTGCATTAGGGTTGACTGTCTACATCACATCCCTTGGGATGTGACCCTTCCCAGATCCAGCGTGAATACGGGATGCTAGGAGAATTGGGTTATCGGTCTCTGAAGATGAAGACTTGAACTTGAGTCTTGAAGAATGCAGCTGAGACCTAAGAGAATTGGGAGAAGAGAGAACTGGAAAAATGAAACCTTACATGTATTTATATGCTTAAAGGTATAACCATATTTTTATAAAGCTGGGTTATCGGTTAAACCGTTAATAAATTGAGGTATTATCACTTTTAGCCCGCGCCAAAAACTATTTACATCTGGTGGCCGGAAAAGTGTATAATATTTGTATAATTTTTGTATATAACATACAGACTATATATATATAATATACAAATTTTATACATTTTTTCGATTATTATTTTTAGTGTCATTTTTCCTAATAAATTGGGCAAACCGTAACCCGAACCGATAACCCAATAGTAAAATAACACTAAATCATTACCGAACCAATACCAATAACTCAATAAGTTTTTTCCGGATCGGACTATCGATTTTACCCGATATATGCCAACCAGCCCTACAAACAAATAACTATAGCATTAGAGAACTGATAATACAGCGTTATTTAACGTTAGGACAACTATAAGATTAACTACATTGTGTTGGTGAAGTCTAAGCTAAAGCAAGAGCTGAGAGCATTTCCCCTCAAGAGACATTGCGTTGCGCTGACATAATTTAGCAAAAGAGAAACATTCACACAATCCAAATTCAAAGTCTAGGAGATCATAAATTCATAATAAAGGGAGAAACTTTACATGTTGCATAAAATTGTTGAGTGCTGCAGATCTGGATACAGGATAATATACAAATCAATGATAGCATACATACAGTTGATAGACCTCATAATACGAGCTCTAACGATCAAATGATCCCATGTTTTTAACCCCGTCAAAGATTTATGACTGTCAGATGGTGGTTCCATTCTTTTCAAGTTCACGTTGTCTGGCTCTTTCCATCTTTCGCTTACGCCATTCTTCCAGAACTGTACAGTTGCAGTAAATAAAGAATAGTTTAATTGTTGTACGATCGTGTTTAACAAACGATCATACAAAATCATGATTTTAATTGTGTACCATCTTCGAGGGATAAAGATTTGTGCGTTAGAGAGGGAAAAATCACTCTTCGAAGCAAATTCTATCTGAAAATTGGTATTGACACCCATGTGGTTTTTTAAAGCTCCTAACAGTAGATTTAGCATTCTTAACATCTAATGGTTCTGAAATGCAATCAAGACCATTTTTAAATAAACGCCAAGCCAAGGGTAGAAGCAACACTCATCCAGCTGGAGTGCACTGTCGATTGAGTTGAAAAGCTTAATCGAGCACATGAAATATTGAGAGCAAGAAGAGAGTATTAGAAATTATTACCAGAATAGAGGCATGCTACTTTTCAGTCATGGAGTTTGATGCATGAAATTAAAGCAGCAGTATTTCACAGGCAAAGTCTACTACGACAGCAGAAACATTTTTTTTTTTTGTTGACAATGTAACATGTAAATTTGTATTAATCAATCTTCAGCACAAAGGAAGTGCTGGAAGCCAAAAGAAGGAGTTTACAAAAGCCTACAAAGCTCTCTATTACAATCCTTGCTCTTCTTACAAGGAATCTAGGACCTATAGAATTGACTCTAAGTCGTCATTATATTCTGCTTTACACCAAAAACAAAAAAGAAGAATACAATTCATCTTAATTTTCTGAATAGAACTAGTTGAATCCTCAAAACATCTTGCGTTCCTCTTCTTCCATATTGTCCACCAAATAGTTGCAGGGACAATTTTTCATCTGTCTTTGTTGGAAGCAGTGCACTTCCCCCCTTCATTCCAGCTTGACAATAGTTCAGATATTCTTCCTGGCATTGACCATCTAATGCCTCTGAGGTTGATGAATAAGTCCCATAACTGACTAGTCACTCTACAATATAGAAACAGATGGCTGATTGTCTCTACCTCTTGGCCACATAAGTAACACCTCGAGCAGATTGACACTCCCCTTCTCCTCAGGTTATCATGTGTTAAAACTGCTTCTCTAACTACCAGCTAAGAAAAACATGCCACTTTGTATGGTATCTTGACCCTCCATATGTGTTTTCAAGACCATAGATTGACTTGTCCACCATCTTGGTTTAAGTACTTGTAGGTTGAACTCACTGTGTACACCCCACTGCTGTTTTGGCTCCAACTAAGTGTATCATCTCCCTCCTGCAGTCCATTACATAGTTCCAGAGTGTTAAAGAAATCTGTAATTCTGGGCAACTCCCAATCATGTAAAGGTCTTCTGAAGATGAGATTTCATGCCTGTGTACCCCGAAGTTCATGTATTGTAGCTCTATGTTGTTGATTCAGGGCATAAATGTCTGGAAAAAGATTCATAAGACAACCAATTCCTAACCAGTTATCTTCCCAAAAAAGAGTTTTCCTTCCATCTCTTACTTTGAATTGAAGCTTGTCAGCAAAATTTGTCCACAGGTTCCCTATAGTTCTCCACAAGCTGGTACCATAAGCATTGTTTACCTGCTTAGTCATCCAGAATCCTTCCTTTCCATATTTAGCCTTTACTACCTTGCTCCACAAAGCTTGATCCTCCCTGGTAAACTTCCAAAGCCACTTCATCAAAAGACTTTTATTCTGCATTTTCAAGTTCCTGACCCCAGACCTCCTTCTTTTTGTTGAGGGTCAATGTTTTCCATTTGACTAGGTGAAAGCCCTTCTTCTCTTTGTTTCCATGCCAGAGGAAGTTTCTTCTCAAGGTGTCCAGTCTTTTCTCTACATTGGCAGGTATAGAAAATAGGGACAGCATATATGTGGGAAGGGCATCTAGCACAGAGTTAATGAGGACCAATCTACCACCCAAAGAAATGTAGTTAGATTTCCATCTTGCTAGCTTTTTCTCACATTTTTCCAGGACTCAATTCCACATATCCTTGGATTTACTTTTATCACCCAAAGGCATCCCCAAATAAATGGTTGGGATAAAACCAATTTTACCTCCCGGAATTCCTGCCAGCAGCTGAATATTAGATACCTCATTGACCGGAAAAATCTGGCTTTTCCTCCTGTTGATATGGAGCCCAGAGATGGCTTCGAAAATTATGAGGATCGCTCTTAGATACATTACTTGGGTCACATCAGCATCACAAAAAATGAGGGTATCATCTGCATATTGAAGGTGAGTAACCTCAAGTCTGTCAATTTTGTTTCTTGCCACATTGAAGCCCTTAATCCATCCATTGCCATGTGATGTTCTTAACATATTGTTTAGCCCTTCCATAGCAAGAATGAACAAGAAAGGAGATAAGGCATCTCCCAGTCTCAATCCCCTTCCCGAAGGAAAAAAGCCTTCAAGGGCTCCATTGATCAGGATGGAGAACTTGACAGTGCTTATACAGAATCTGATCCAGTTGACCCATTTCCTACCAAAACCCATCTTCTGGAGAGTTCCTAGCAAAAATTCCCAGTTGACATGGTCAAATGCCTTTTCAATATCTAACTTGCACATAATTCCTGGCCTCTTCTCCTTGAGTCTGGAATCTACACATTCATTTGCGATCAAAACTGCATCTGTGATTTGTCTCCCTTTTATAAATGTCATTTGTTGTGAGTCTACCAACTTGTGCATCACCCTTTTCAATCTTTCAGTGAGTAACTTGGAGATTAGTTTATAGATGTTGCCTATGAGGCTGATAGGCCTAAAGTCCCTTAGCTCCTTGGCACCACACTTCTTAGGTATCAATGCCACATAAGTGGCATTGAAGCTCTTTTCAAAGAATTCCTGGGAATGAAAGTTCTAAATAGTAGCCATTATGTCTGATTTCACCACGTCCCAGCATTTGATGAAAAAGCCCATAGTGTACTCATCCGGTCCCGGAGCTTTGTCTATTGCATAAGTCTTTAAGCATTCTAAAACTTCATTCTCCTCGAAAACATTTTGCAATGTCTGTACTTCAACTTCAGAAATGGATGGGCAATTGTTCATATTACAGGTAGGTCTCCATACTTCTGTTTCAGAGTACAGTTTCTGATAGAAGTCGATAATCTCCCTTTTGATCTCAGCTCGTTCTTCAATACTCTTCCCATTTACCTCTAATTTGCTGATGTTGTTGAATCTTTTATGTGCATTGGCAGTTCTTTGGAAGAACTTGGTGTTCCAGTCTCCTTGTTTGAGCCATAAAGCCCTTGATCTTTGCCTCCAAGCAATTTCCTCCTTTGTAGCAAATTCTTCAAATTCGATGGAGAGTTTTGTTCTCCTGGCTATCTCCTCCTCATTAAGGTTCCTCTGTTGTTGGATAGCATCCAACTCAGCTATTTGGGTCAGTATGAGATTTTTCCCCCTCTCCAGGTTGCCATAGCTATTCAGGCTTCATTCTCTCAATTTACCTTTTAAGGCTTTTAGTTTGCAAGCAAGGATGTAATCCAGTCTTCCTTCAAAGATGAAGGATGTCCACCAGTTCTGGACTCTGTCAGAAAAACCTTCAGTCTCCAACCACCAGTTTTCGAACTTGAAGTAGGATTTACTGTGATCCCAGCTGCCACACTGTAACATTAAGGGTGTGTGATCAGAACAAACTTTAGGAAGAGTTTCTTGTTTGATGTTTTTAAAATACTCATTTCACTCCATCGATACCAGGATCCTATCAATTTTTTAGATGGTCTCTTGACTGTTCCCTCTAGCCCATGTATAGATGCCCCCTTCTAATGAAAGATCAACCAAGTCCATGTCTTCAATGAAATTAGAAAACTCAGTCATAGTTTTGGTTATTCTGCTGCAATTCCTCTTTTCAGAGGGAAATCTGACTGTGCTAAAATCACCGGCAACTACCCAAGGCCCTGTGAACAGACCTCTAGTACCCCCTATTTCCCACCACACTTCCCTTCTTTCTCTGATGCAATTAGGAGCATAAACTCCTGTCATGTGCCAATTAAAGTCTGGAGAATGCGACTCAAATTTGCAAGTCAATGAATGAGCACCTGTGGTTACTACCTCCCCTTTCCAAACTTTACTATCCCATAACATTAGAATACCACCTCTAGTGCCACTAGCCTCCAATTGCCCGTATTTAATACCCCTGACCGCCCAAATTTCTTTGACAATCCCTTCTATATCCCCTTCTATTTTCGATTCTTGAAAACAGAATACATCAGCTTTCCAGTTAAGGATCAAGCTTCTGATCACCCTTCTCTTATTCCTGTGATTCAGTTCCCTCACGTTCCATGAAATGATTTTCACATTCATTGATCAATGATTGAGATTTCTTTTCCCCTATTCCTTGTCCCAGAACTTTTGAACTTCATGTCAAATACCAGGCCCTTTAACTCATGGCTGCCTTTCTTTTAGGAGTCACCGTATTTACTGGTTCTGGTTCTTGCCTCTTCGCTTGCCTGCATCTGTCAATCTTCTTGAATAAAGCCAAGGCATCCTCTTCGCATCCCTAGAAATCAACCCCAAATTGTTTGCTGAGCTTAATTACATTCTGATGAACCCATAAGGTTGCGTCCATCTCCCCCTCTAAGATAGATTCATGGTCCTCCAAAAACTTTCCTTTACACCAAAAATAGAAAAGAGCTAGACATTTCATCTTCATCTTCTGGATGTTACTGGACTTGTCAACATCTTTGATTTTTCTCTTTCCAAATTGTCCACCATATGCAGGTTGGGACAATTCTCCATCTCTCTTTATGATTAGAAATATTGCCCTCTTTATTCCAGCAAGCTAGAACATCAAGTAATCTTCTCGGCATTGCCCATAAAATTCCCCTTAAGCTGATGAGGATTCTCCATATTTCTACAGTGAACTTGCAATGCAAAAAGAGATGACTAATTGTCTCTGCCTCCTCTCCACATAAGTAACATCTAGAGCACAAGTTGTAACCTCTCTTGATTAAATTATCTTGTGTTAGAACCGCTTCTTTTGCTAGTAACCGTGTGAAGCAAGCAACTTTGTAGGGGATTTTTACTTTCCATATCATCTTCCATGGCCAACATCCAACCTGATAATTAGAAAGGTTGAATTCCTTATAAGTAGACTTAACAGAGAACTTCCCATGCCTATTCCCTTGCCATATCATTTGATCTTGAGTAGAGTTGATTCCACTAAATAGCTCCAAAGTATTGTAAAACTCTATTACTCTGTCAATCTCCCAGTCATTGAGTAGTCTTCTGAATGTAAGATTCCAACCTTGATTAGTCCATGCCTCATCTAATGATGCTTGTTGTTGTTGAAAAAGTAGCTTCAGGGGTCCTTGGCCTAGCCAATTGTCATCCCACAAGGAAATCTTCATACCCATTTCCTACTTTGAATTTGGACTTGTTAATAACTTTTGGCCACAAATTCCTAATTGACTTGCACAAACTGACACTATATGGACTTCTCACAGGTTTGGTTGTCCATCTTCCTTCCACACCATACTTCTCCCTCACGACCTCTCTCCGCAGTGATTGTTCATCTGCTGCAAATTTTCATAGCCACTTCATCATCAGACTATGATTCTGAACTCTCAGGTTTTTAATTTCCAGTCCCCTTGTCTTCTTGCTAGTAGTAAGAGAATTTCCATTTAACCAAATGGAACTTCTTCTCACTATTGCCTTCCCATAAAAAATTCCTTCTTAATGCATCAATTCTCTTCACTACATCGGCAGGAATTGGGAATAGGGACATCATATAAGTAGGCATGGCATCAAGTACATAGTTGATCAAGATTAATCTACCTCCCATAGATAGATATTGATTCTTCCAATTTGCTAGCTTCTTTTCACATTTCTCTAGCACACCATTCCAAATTCCTTTTGTCTTGCTCTTGGCTCCCAATGGCATCCCCAAATATACAGTAGGCAGTTCACCTACATTCCCACCAAGAATATCAGCAAGACTTTGTAACTCCATTACCTCATTGGCCGGATAAATGAAGCTTTTGTGCCAGTTTATGTGTAGTCCAGATGTGGCTTCAAAAAGAATGAAGATCACCCTTAATACTTTCAGTTGTTCTCTATCAGCTTCACAAAACACCAGAGTGTCATCAGCATACTGCAGGTGGGAAAACATCATGTTGCTATCAGCCCTGCAATTCACCTTGAAGCCCCTTATCCAATTGTTTGTCTGAGATATTTTCAACATATCATTCAATCCCTCCATAGCAATAATGAATAGGAACGGAGAAAAGGGATCTCCTTGTTTCAGACCCCTCTGAGAAGGAATTGTTTCAGACCCCTCTGAGAAGGAAAAAAAACCAGTTGGTGCTCCATTTATGAGGACCGAAAAGCTCACAGTAGAGATGCAGAATTTTATATATCACAAACTAAAAAGCTGGTGTCTTTTTAGACTACTGGATAAGACAAACTACTAAGTCATATATTTCCTATATCACAAGCCAGCCCTCCTCCTCTCCAGGTCTACTCATGTCATTCTCGTACTCCAACTAACACCCATGATAATTCTTCACATGAAACATGTATGCTGGCAACTCCTGATGACTCGTACTTTAACCCTCACCTGCTCGACATTAGCAGATACCCCCACTCCGTCCATTGTGATACGCAAATGTCTTTGTTCTTCTCATTATTCACATCACATTTATAACTTTCTGAACTATCATTGTATGTCCTCATCTTTTGATTTGTATCAGCTTTGACTAATGCTATTATAGAAAAGACTATTAGTGAGACATTGGAATATCTAAGATAACGAGATGTCACCACAGAGAAGATGACTGCTTTCCTTGCCAATATCACTTAGAAATTGATTTCATTGACGGTAGGTCAAATTTGCTGCTAGGTGCCACTATATTTATTCTGTGAAAGTGGATCCAGATGCAAAACTGATTGGCTGAAGGCTTGCCTAATGTTAAAGTGTTAAAGGGTACACTCAAATTTATGACCTTGATTAGGGTGACACATTCTCTTTGGTAGCTAACAATTAACAATCTGCATCACTGACCGCTTGGCCAGTGTTTTTGAGAGCGAGAAGCGCAAAAAAGCGACAGGGGCTAGCCTCGCTTCAAAAGCGAAGCGCGAAACGAAGCGCACGCTTCATTGAATTGAAGCGCAATTCTTAAAGAACATAAAGTAAACCTTGCAAAGAAACAAACATAATGAAATAAACTGAAAATATAACATATATATATAACTGAAATCAGCAACACTTTAATTAAATTAAATTTAACAACTGAAATCAGTAACATTTCAAATAAAAAGAAAAAAAATTGGATTTTTTTTTATAATTATGTTTAATATACTAAAATCAGCAAAGCAGCAACATTTCAAAATATAATAATTAAGTTTATAAACTGAAATACACACAAAAATTAATAAATAAAGGCTAAATAAGAAGAATAAAAGGAAAAAAAAAAAAGAACCGCTGCCTGCCCTAGCACTTAGCAGCAGTCGACGTGAAGAGTAAGAAAGAAGAGAGAAAAAAAGGAGAAGAAGAAAGAAGAAAAAAAGAAGAAATTATCTGGAGGCTGGACGGACTTCTAGAACCCTAGCAGCAGAAGCAATGCTCGATGGAATAGAAGAAGAGAAGAAATGTCTTCACTTTGGGGTCTATGTTTTGTATAATATAAAAAAGACCCAATCTTTTATTTTAAAAAAAATTGACCCCTTTTGACTGAAGCGGTCGCTTTTTCGCTTCTCGCTTCTGCGTCGCTTCTCGCTTCAGGTGTTGAAGCGATCGCTTTTGATGGTCGAGTCGCCTCAGCTTCAGAAAAGCGACGAGTTGTCGCTTCGCTTCTCGCTTAAAGCGACGAAGCGATCGCTTTTTTAAACATTGCGCTTGGCAAGCTCGGTTTTAGGGGATTGCTAAGAGGTATGCCAACTCGTTGGATGAGTAGTTCTTCCCATTCCAATCGAGTATGTCCACCACCATAAATGCCAGAATTGGGTCGATGATCTGATTCTGGCAGATGTAGAGATGGCTAGAGAGGAGATGAGAAATGTAGCAAGGACTGAAGCAGGCTCGCAGATTCCTTTACGTCTTTTAAACTGTGCTATCCATGAATTAAAATGGGGGAATTAATTATCCCGCAGAGATAGCATCCATTAGCTTATTGTGGGCTCTCACTCCGGCTCATTATCCAGAAGGGGGTACGCAGCTTTTTGGTGGAACCAACGGACATAAAAACTGATGCTATTGCGGTTACACCTCCAAATTTGTCAGGTATATAACGAAGAATGGCATTGATCGAACCGGAATAGGATAACGCACGAGAGAGCGCAAGCGAGCTTGGTCATTATATGGGATAAAAGAAAGTCGCCCCTATCTCCAAAGAGGCTTATGCATTCCACGACTTTCTTATGTTATGGGGTCTCGAAGACTAGTTGTGTCGTTCAGTCCAACAATTTGGGATGACTTGAAGTCATGGTTGTGAAAAGCGCTCGCTTCCTCGCTTAAAGCGAGAAGCGAAGCGAAGCGAAGCGACCCCTTACCCGCTTCTGCTATATGAAGCGACTCGGGTAGACAAAAGCATGCGATTTCCACTAAAAAGCGAGAAGCGACGAAGCGAAGCGAATTGTGTGCTTCTTTGTTTTAAAGAGCTACCGGCCTATTTAATTAAAAAAGAAGGGTGTTCATCCTCCTCCTCCTCTTCCTTTCACTGTTTAAGCATCCAAATAGCAACGAAATGCTGGCGAATTTTTTTTTTTACCTTCGGTTCTTCTTTCTAAGTCTTCTCCTCTTCGTTGAAATGTTGCCCCGTTCTTCTATCATTGTTTTTATGCTGCCTAGTTTTTAACAGAATGGTATACTGCCCTTCCCCTTATTTTAATTTTTTTTTTAAATTCCGCTTCACTTCAAAAAAGCGAGTGCTTCGCTTCTCGCTTCTCGCTTTAAGCGAAATGGGGGTTGTCGCTTTTCCTCGCTTCACGCTCTTCACAACACTGCTTGAAGTGAAGCCAATCGTTCAGTTTCTTGCTTCATGATTGTCATGATAAATGTATTTATCTCAACTCAAGCAGAATTTGTTTAACCACCTTGAGGCCAAAGAATGGAAAAATAAAAAATAAATTAAGTACCTTTTGGGAATTGAGGTAGCATAGTCCAAGATAAACATTCTCATCTTACAAGGGAAGTCTATTTCGGACACACTAGAGGAAACAAATCCAGGGGAAGTCACAGGAAGACTGAAGATTTTGAAAACTGATTGATAAACTGAATTATTTCACAATCACATGACCAGATAATATTTATAGTAAGTGTAGAGGGTCAGTTTCTTCAAACTCCATATGAAGGTTACTGAGACTCAGTAATCCACATTCACAGTTATCAAAAGAGCACCAATATAAAAAGACGAAGGTCACTCATAGATTGTTGGATATTCTCTGGGCAAGATCAATTTCATCATACTGTGCTAGACCTAGTGTAGAAGTAGAGTATCGAGCTAGGGTCCTACACATATGTGAGCTCATCTGATTAAAACTACTTCTCCAGGGACTAACATGCATTGAAATAAAACAGATAAAGTTGATGTTAAGTTGTCCTTTGTATGGCCTCAATTCATAACCAAATCAGATGACTGATATAATATATAACAATAAGTGTGAGTCATAGAAGATATACGACTGACTGAATCATGCTATGCCATTTCAAGCAGCACCAAAATTTCTCTTTTACTGATACCAAGAGCTGCAGAAGACATAGTTGACGAACTGACCGTAATGGCAGAAGACATAGTTGATGGACTCAACTTATGGCTAAGTGTTATAGAGGTCTTTTTGTGTCTGAAGGAAAGAAGAGTGTCCAGAGGATTGTTGAATATTTACCTTTCACGCTGCCTGAATCAGAATATGACCGATAATTGTTCAGTCTAGATATGAGGTCTACTGCAGCAGTCTGTTTTGCATCCTTCTGTTGGACAGGATCTGGTTCGCCATATGCTTCTTTCCGTATTTCCTTCACCTATCAAGACAGAAGATTTTGTATTCTCCAGAAGTCTCACAAAATAGAAAACTAGATATTACTAGTACGATTGATGCACACGTCCTAATTATTCAGCTACAGCAGAACATAGAAAAAGGACGGTACTCACTCTTTTAATTAGCTCCACAGGCAGCATAGCACGGCGAATCTCTTCTGCTTCCTTTATATACATTTCAACTGCAGTTCAAACATCAAGATGCCATATTAGCCACCAAGATTAGGAGATCTAGTGATAGTTATTTGACAGGAAAATGAAATATCCTAAAACAACTTTTTAAGAGCAAAACTGGCTATCTACACCTCCGCCTTTTATTTCGCTACATGCCAGCAATTACTACTACTCCCTCTTTTTCATTTTTATGTGACACTATTTCCTTATTTGTGCTATTTAAGCAAGAAATTCCACTAAATAGTTTACATTAGAGGGAATACAAGAGAAAGGCAGTAACTTTTTAGCCTCATTTGCTCTCAGTTACATAGAAAATGGTTCCAAAGTGAAAATTTGGAACACCAAATGCAACAACTCCCAATCAAAGTAACCATTTTTCCAGTTCTTGATCAAATAGCAAAACCTCTACCCTAAATAAATTAAGCACTTTCAATTTTCTGTGTTCTGTTGCTTCTTTCAACACAAACCCAGAAAAAACACAATTTTTAGATTTTAAAAAAATCGAAGAATTGATTGAACTGAAAATGAAGCAAATTTAAAGGAAAAGCAACCATATTTACAGTTCTTGATCAAACAACAAAACCTCTGTCTTATAAAAGTTAGGAACTTTTTCAATTATCTGTCATATGTTGCTTCATTTCAACACAAACCCATCAAAAATAAAATAGAAAAAACAAAATTTATAGATATAAAAAAAAAAAACTCCAAGAATTGTTTGAACTGAAAATGAAGTAAATTTAAAAGGAAAAAGGCAAGAAGAGAAGGGAACCTGAAGATGGTTTGCTGGAAGATGAAGAAGAGAAAAAGCTGTAAAGTAGAAAAAGGGAAGCAATCAAATTGAACAAAGTGACAACAATTGTAGCATTCTTGAATGACCACCTTAACCTCCACCTATGTTGTACCACCTCCATTTCAACACCCCAGCCGCAAAAGGTTGGTTCTTGATTCAACAATCGTGTTTTTCTGATGAAAGTTTCTAGATATTGGGAATTACTAATTTGGGATCTTAAACCTCACATGAAAAAGGAAGGTTCTTGATTCAACAATCAGCTTAAAAGGGATATAAATTGGAAATTACTTTAGCTTGTTTGGATTGTTGTTACTAGTTGTACGGGTTGTACGGTATGTATTGTTATTCCAAAATAATATTTGTTTTGATTGTTTTGTTAAAATTGGTTGTATCGTATTATTAAATTTATTGTTGCGAAATAATAAAAAGTTTTATTTTTTGAAACAATGGATTTGGTGTGGTGAGATTGTTTCCTATTTTTCTTTCCAATTATGCTCTAACTTATTACTCCATAATTCTATTTTATCCTTTATTTTTTTTATTTTAACTCCAAATCTCACACCTATAACCTACTTTGTCTTCGTCCCTTTTTTCCGTAACTTCTGTCTCTTCCAACTCCAACGTAAAATTACTAATTTTGTTAGAATTTGCATGAATTTAATTGCTTAATCTATTTATAAGACATATTTGGTTATAAATTAGTAGAAATGGGTTTTCTTAAATTATTTTTATGTGTAATTCTTGTTTAATTTAATATTTAAATAATTGAGGGCATTTTAGTAAAGTTATCAGTTACAGTATCGTACGATACAGTCAAACCAAACAGCAAAATGTTATTTAACAACAACAAACAATACAATCTATCCAAACGTTGTATTTATAAAATGATACAATACAACACAATACAATATATTATAAAACAATGGGTAACAACCATCCAAACAAGCTATTAGGGAAAAGGGCCAAATATACCCTTCTACTTTCATATATTGTCTACATTTAACCTCCGTTATACTGTCAGGCCAAATTTACCCCTACCGTTATACTATCGGGTCAAATTTACCCTTACAATCAGCAAACTTTTAAAAATACTCCTTGATCTGTTAAATAATCCAAAATCTTCCAAATTTTTTTTATTTAAATCACTTGTTGTTCTTCTTGGTCCACTATTTTTAAAATAATTAGCATTTACCCACTTTTTGAATTAGAGAAAAAATATTAAATAATACAACCGAATAAACAAAGTATAGTAAATTAAAAAATCTAAATTATGTAGCTTTTTTAAATTCTAAAAGTATTTACAACATCTCAATTTTAATGAATTTGTTGCACCAGATGTATGGAGACTTTGCAAGTATTAGTGATTGAAGTTGAAGTTACTCAAAGACTTTACATTACATTATCTAATTCAACTTTGCTTTAATTAAATGCATACACATTGTGCACTCCTAAGTTAGTCGATCGAACTCTATACTAACCAAGCAATGACAAAATATATTTGAATATATTGTACATACATGATGATTAGCTGCATATAATACACAATAAATAGACCCACTAAATTCTACGGTGTGTATATAATTAAAAATAAATAAAATTTTAAATCAATTTTATTTATTACAAAAAGAGAAATTGGTGCATTGGTAATTTAAAAAAAATATGAATAATTTGTATAGTCTAGTAACTTTAACATTCACATCAATAGTAATTTTTAAAAATAGTGGACCAAGAAGAACAACAAGTGATTTAAATAAAAAGAATTTGGGGGATTTTGGATTACTTAACAGATCAAGAGGTATTTTTAAAAGTTTATTGAATGCAGGGGTAAATTTAGTCTGATAGTATAATGGTGGTTAAATGTAGACAATATATGAAAGTAGAAGGATATATTTAGCCCTTTTCTCAATTACTATTTGGGTTCTTAAATTTTGTGAAATGACATTTAGGGTGTGTTTGGTACAAAGAAAAATATTTATATTTTCATGGAAAATGAGTAGTTTTATCACTTATTTTCTCTTGTTTGGTTGCTGAGTGGAAAACTTTTTCCGGAAAATATTTCTAGTGTTTGGTTAGAGAGTAAAAAATAGTTTTTTATACTACTCTCATCACCCCCTTCCCCCAAGTCCCCATGCTTCCTTGCTCTCCCTCCCCTCAAATATCCAACGTTTTCAAAACTCTATTTTATTCAACAATTTAATTATTCTATTAAAAATTTACGCACCGGAGGAACTAATGTGTTGCTTTACTTTTTTACGCAAAACAACGTTAAAATTTATAACTATAAAGAAAATACTCTTTTTTGATTGAAAAAGAAAGTATTCTTTCTACTACATAAAAATAAAGTAATCATTTTATTGAAATAAAAAAATACTTTTTCTACATCAAGAAAAGAAAATACTTATTTTGTTGAAATAAGAAAATACTTCTTCTATGTTATGAAAAGAAAAAACTTTTTTTGTTGAAACGAAAGAAAATACTTTTTTTACATCATGAAAAGAAAATACTCATTTTGTTGAAATGAAAAAAAATATTTTTTCTACATCATGAAAAGAAAATAATTTTTTTGTTAAAATAAAAAAAAACTATATCATGAAAAGAAAATACTCATTTGTTGAAATAAAAAAAAAATCTATCTATAACATGAAAAGAAAATACTATTAATAATATTTTTATTTAGGGTGAGGGTAGGGGTGGGGATGGGGGTGGAGTAGA
>AWOL01S0029909.1:137615-147615 GCA_000715115.1 Nicotiana otophora
GAGCATGGGGTGGGGTGGGGGTAGGTGAGGATGGGGAATAGGGTGGGGAAAGTTGAAAATATAATTTGGAAAATATTTTTCCTTCTCTTGATAGGAAAAATATTTTTCTCCAATTGAAAAAAAATGAGTTGATGAGAAAAATATTTTCCAAAACATTAAAGCTACCAAACATGAGGAAATTAAAAAATATTTTCGGAAAATGCTTTCCTTCGTACCAAACACACCCTTAGACAAAATAACTTTTTGGAAATGTTTTAGAAGGGAATTGTCCTTTTGTCCTATGACTCTAATCTACTAGTAGGTAGGTTTATAGAATGGCCAAAAGTTTTTGTTTGCAAAAAGTAATTTTTCTGTCAAAAATGTTTCTTTTTTTTTTTATATCAAAGTTAAGGTGTTTGGCCAAGTTTTTTAAAGAAAAAAGTGCTTTTTAGTAGAAGTATAAGCAGTTTTTGAGAAGCAAAAAAAACAATTATCCCGATAAATACTTTTGAGAAAAATACACTTAGAAGTACCTTTTAAAAGCTTGGTCAAACACTAATTACTGCTCAAAAGTGATTTTCAAATTAATTAGTCGAACACAAACCAATTTTCATCAAAAGTACTTTTTTGAAAAATATTTTTGAAAAAAATACTTCTCAAGCAGATTTTAGAAACTTTGCGCTAATATTCCCACTCAACAATTCATTCACTGGTGCGATTTCTAATATGTATACACTAAAGTAGTTACGTTAACCTCGTTTTAGCTTGCATTAATTGGGAAAAAGGTTCAAATAAAATTATTCAATTTTACTTTTGGTCATTCATACACTTGATGATAGTAAATCATCTTCAGTATTCGCTTACCATTAATGGAGCTCCAACATGAACTTCTAGGTAAAGAAAAGTTCAAATTTACGCTTCTACTTGGAGTTACGTTGGTGATCAAGGATAAAATAAAACTTTTTCCTAATGAATTGAAAATACTAGGCCAAAAGTATAATGAAGATTTAACCTTTTTTCCCTTCATCTATTTTAATTATTAGAAGAAATTTTAAATCTTAAAATAGAAAATCACTACTCGCATTAGAAAATATTCCTTCAAAATATGAGCCATTTAGTATTTAGAAAGTTCACAAAGGTTTTAAAAAACGAAAACTGAGCTGCTTATTTAAATTCCCGGAAATAAAAAATGGGTTTTTTTTTTTTTTGTGAAGAAGTTAAACAACTGTTTAAAAAAATAATTGTTTGAGTTGGTGCCTAGAGGGGAAAAAGACCAAGGAGCAGTAATTTAGCAATTAAAGGCTGTTTTTAATCTTGGAAGCAAGGAGTTAATTTGTTGCCAGATATAAGTGCAATGGGACCTTATCTAAGTGTAATATTTACATTTTTTATTCGAGTATAATAAGTTCTATTCTAGTGTGGTGTAATAAGAATGTCACGACCCAAAAATCATTAGTCGTGATGGCACCTAACTCGACCCGCTAGGTAAGTCAACTAACAGTCAATACAATCCAAATGAAATTGTAAGAAAATAATGAAGAATTATCTGAACTTTTACAATTAACCCAAGAATTAGTAGTACGAATCATGAGCTTCTAAGACTTAGAATTTACAAAGCTGATACAAATAATTACACGATCTGCTCGAAAGCTACATAAACAGATTAACAAAATCTAAAGCTACCAAGGACAAGTGGGTGCTATATCCGGAATGCACGAACATCTTCAGGGTCAGCTCTCGACATCACCAGCAGCTCCGCTCAAAAAGTCTGCACGCAAGGTGTAGAAGTATAGTATGAGTACAACCGACCCCATGTACCCAGTAAGTATTTGTCTAATCGCGTCGAAGTAGTGACGATGCTTTTTAGTTAAAAGATGCTCACTGATAAAATTTGTAATATAACTAACAATAGCACTATACTACAGTATAACAGAATAAAGCACACGAACGAATGTACAAAGCAATAACAGAGTACTAGAAGATATCACAATCCAACAATTTTCAATATCTCGACCAATCCTTTCCTTAGAGCGAAACCCAATGAACCACAATAATCACCTCAAAACTTTCATAGTGTGAGAGAAACACTCAAGATATCAATTCAACAGCACAACATCCTTCGTGCATTTATCTCATCCTCACTAAATATGCGTAAAACAGTACCAATCGAAGGGCAGAAATACCGATAACAGAAATGACAAAGTAGGGAATACGCAAGTACTAATAATGAACGAGAATGTACATAAGGACACCAGTAACAGACTAGGCGGAAAGCATAAAGGTAATGACAATAATTAGAAAAAAGAATGTAACTTCAGCTAACTAGTATGGTGGAGGCAAGAAGATAGATAGCAAAGAAGAAAGGGGACACATGATCTTTATAGGTTAACAAGTAGAGACATGAATGACTAACATGGAAGAAGTCATGTACCTAAGTGTAACAAAACAGATATAACATGGATGCAATTATAACAGCAAGAAGTGGGCATGATATTTACAAGTTAAGCAAGTAGAAGGCATGGACAACACAATAACAATTGAGATAGAGAATAAAGACAGAACAGTGAGGACAAGTTACATAAGAACTGTAAGTACGTCAGTAACAATTCAAGGTAAAGACATGAAGATATCTGCAAGAAAAGGATATCACAACATAATGCATGTCCCTCGTCCTCACTTGCATGAAAACACCCTTCGTGCCATGAACTCGCAATAACACAAAAGCATGATAATATAAATGCAATGGCACAATATCACCCTTCATGCTTTTACTCACATAACATGGCACGACATCACCCTTCGTACTTTTACTCACAAATAATATGGCACGGCATCACCCTTCGTGCTTTTACTCTCAATAATATAGCACGGTATCACCCTTCGTGCTTCTACTCTCAGATAATATGGCACGACATCACCCTTCGTGCTTTACATTCTCCCTTACATGATAATGTATAAACAATGGCACGACATCACTCTTCGTGCTTTACACTCTTCCTTACCAGGCATATGTATATCAATGACAAATAAGGCAGGAAGCATAAATAACATCAAGGAGAGTGTTTAAACGAATATTCCAAATGCATCTCAATCATAACTTTCCAAGCCAACAATAGTTCAATAAACCCGCAAGAACCTTATTATTCAAGTATTTCAACAAATCTTATAAATGATCTACAACACAAGTATAAAATCTAGTATCTCAAGGATATTGGCCGTAGCAATGTATTAATGAGTACGCATAGTAATAACTGAATTAGACACATCAACGTATTCTCAGAATCTCATCAAATTGGATCAAGTTATAATAAGTTAAGTCTTAGTTTCTAACGTCTGATACTACGTTCTTAGTATCTAGGAGTCAAGTAAGGCATGAAGCAAGAAGGTCACATGATTCTACAAGACACAATTTATAACATAATTTATCCCCGAGCATGATTAACCCTAGCACATGCATATATGCTCATCACCTCATATATGTATCACCCCCGCATATAGCAAACAATGTCAAATAGTAGGAAAAATTCCCTCAACAAAGTTAGACAAGACACTTACCTCAATTCGGCTAACTCAATACTCAATTTAGCTTTTTCCTCTACAAATTCACCTTCGCTCGGCTAAATCTATCCAAAGACGGCTTAAATACACCACACAACGCAAGGAAAAATAATTTCAATTAATAAAGATGTGATTTTTATTCAATTTCTAAAAAGTCAACAAAAGTCAAACCCCGGGCCTGCTTGGTCCAAACCCAAAATTCGGACCAAAACCCGAGTACCCATTTACCCCAAGCCCGATTATGTAATTTATTTTGAAATCCTACCTCAATTTGAGGTCCAAATCCCAATTTTATAAAAAATCCCTAATTCTACCCAAACCCTCAATTTCCACCATGAAAACACTAGAATTTTTGTTGAAAACTTATGAAATGTAATAAAAGATTGAATGAAAATAGGTTAGAATCACTTGCGAATGGATTGGGGGGGAAGAGTTCTTTGAAAGATTGCATCTAGGGTTTTCTAGTTTTGAAAATTTGAAGAATGAACAAAAATCCCGTCTTTCCCTTCTTTTACCCAGCTACAGTTATTGCAATTGCGATACAAGGTTCGCAATTGCGTTCAATTCCTCGCAAATGCGAAGAATATCTAAGCCTGCTAACTTCCAAATGCGACGCATATGTCGCAAATGCGAGCCAAGGTCCTTCGCAAATGCGACAATATTCCAGCAAATGCGAACCCTTCCCCCATCGCATTTGCGGGCTTCTCTTCGCAAAAGCGAAGCTGACCCAACCCCCTCCCTCTTCGCAAATGCGAGCTTGACTTCGCATTTGCGAGGCTCGCATTTGCAATCAAGTCCTAGCAAATACGAGATCTTCAGACCTGATGCACTAGCTATTGTTTCCAAGTCTAAACCATTCTGTAGCCTATTCGAAATTCACCCGAGCCCTCGGGGCTCTAACCAAATGTGCACACAAGTCTAAAAATATTATACAAACTTGCTCGCGTGACCAAATAGCCAAGATAACACCTAAAACTACGAATTGAGCACTAAATCAAAAGATATTTTCAAGAAAACTTTAAAACTTCTATTACAACAACCGGACATCCGAATCATGTCAAACCAACTCCGTTTCTCACCAAATTTGACAGACAAGTCATAAATATAGAAATGAACCTATATAGGGTTTGAGAACCAAAATACAGACCCGGTATAAATAATTTCAAACACCGATCAAACCTTTAGATTCATTAAGCCTTTAAACTTTCAAATTTCAACAAAATGCGGTAACTCGAGCTAGGGACTTCCGAATTCGATTCCGGACAGACGCCCAAGTCCCAAATCACGATACGGACCCATCAGGACCGCTAAAATACGGATCCAAGTCTGTTTTCTCAAAACGTTTACCAAAGTCAACTCAAATGGGTTTTAAGGCAAAGATTTCATTTTTTCAGTTTTTAACATAAAAGCTTTCCGGAAAAATACCCGGACTATATACACAAATCGAGGAGAACTAAAACGGGGTATTTGAGGCTTCAAAACACAGAATTAGGTTCTAAAACATAAGATGACCTATTGGTTCATCACATAATACATCATGCGGGGATACCCGTGCCCTCAAACTACCGAGAAAAGTGCAAGTGCTCAAAACGACCAGTCGAGTCGTTACATCCTCCACCACTTAAACATACGTTCGTCCTCGAACGTGCCAGGAGTCGTTCCAAAGCTATCAAATCACGGTATAACCTTACTATACAGATACCTGGGGGTGATCCCACGTCACCCTGCTCCATATAAGCCTGCCAACACAACATAACTAGAGATCCTTACTTCAACCTTGGTCCTTAAACCTTAGAACCCAATCTCTAACATCCAAAATTCATTACAAAACCCGAATCTCACATATACACATTGTATAATCCTGAACAAGCTGTATTAGGTCATAACCATAGCCCCAAGATGAAATCACATGATACACCCCATCAGTCAGACGCTCACAAGCAGGAACTGCTGACCACCATTATTGCCCGAAAACAAATGCGCTGCCGGTAGCAAACCTCATATCGATTAGAGCCTCGTTCAAAACCTTCATACCCTGTCGATGATGAAAGAAACAAGCATAACCTATTAACCACTCATCTGATCACTAAACTAAGAAACCCACTCGTCTGACCAGGGCCATTGCCCAAATCCTCACCAAAATATAGTGTTACTCTCCCAAACCTCCTCATCCCAATACGATAGTGAAAATCTCAAGCCTAGAAATCTCATCTCACCCAATACAAGCAGCCCCACCGATAAGTATCAACAATTATTATATGGAGCCCCACACAACACGGTCCCGAACACAAACAAGTAATAATTCAGACATGACAGATAACAGTAAGAGAGTTAAATAAGAAGACTACTAAACAAGTTAAGCAGGCAGGGAAATTTTAGCATTTTCCTATGAACTATTTTCAACAAGGTGAAAGCAAAATACACGAAGTAAGCATCATGAGCTACATTTCACCACAGTACCGTTGCGGCGTGCAACCCGACCCCATCATTTCAATCCATATAGGGTACTCATCGAGCCATAATACTCGGGCTCACCGGTCACATGTGCATCAGTATCAAGCACAATAAAGTGCACAAAATATAACTATGGGAGAATTATTAGGAACAAACAATACTGAGAAGGACAAGCACAGTTATGGTGCAATAAGCAAATCAACATCACGAAGGCCATCTCGCCCATAGTGTCATGAAGCCTAAACTAAATTACAATATGCGTGCGAAGAACCATGTAATCCTCACAATCTGTCATAGCATAAGAGAGGAACACATAACATAGACCAACGCGTGAATAGCATCTACTCCGCCCGACGATATACTTGAGTAACAGCTGCGCAGGAGCAAGCAAATCTGATCCGATACAGAATACACATCCTCATTGGGCCTACCAATGAGCCCCCAAATCAACTCCGGTCATCCCCGAACGGACAAATAGCCCTCCAAAAGTCCACAACGGCATACCCATAACACACATTATCATCTGGCTAACTTTGGCCATATATCACAAACCACAACCACGAATCAATCTGCTTTTGAGAACTCCTAATATCCAATCCATAGAACACACGAGTCACCCTATCTAATCCCAATTCCACTGCCCAAATATCTAATACATCTCTCGAACACGATCATCCCAGGAGGAATACTTTTAAAACTCTTCTGTGCCACATAACAAAATTTGATTCTCAGCAGTCGACAAACCAGGCGAGCACCGCAATATCAATGACGCATCCGTAAGTCAAAACACGATGTGCCTTCTGAAATGTACACCCTTCTCAGGCAATAAAAAGTAGTAATAACATCCCTCTAAACATCTGAATCTGTTCGTGCTGTCTAAGAATTCATGACCTTCCCTTCAAAACTGAATCGTGACCTTGCACATGCAAAACTCAATCCCGATCAATCAGAAACTTTCTATTTGATCTCATCTAGGAGGAAATCCCAATACGCAACATGTTCCTCATACCAGTAAGAAATATTCACCCCGAACCGTGATAAAAATTATCGAGAACTCCTTGGAATCTATTTTCATATAACTAAGCTATCAGAACTGAATCCTCTAACTCAACCAAGCCACACAGTTGCCCAAAACCCATGAGCATTGCCACGAAACACCTATGGAGACTCACCACATCGTAAGTACCCAAAGAACCGATCATATCATTACCATGTTGATCCAAGTTACTATCAAACTGTCATGTTTCCTCCGAGTTCCTTCCAATTTTCCCTTAAGTTGATACCCCTTCTTGCGAGAACACCATGATCCTTACCCCTAAGCTCGCCATAAGAGATTCTAATATAAAAACCACACCGCCTTAAGGCCCATAAGCTGCTACATTTGCTCTTAGCACCCTAAAGTTCCACAACCGAGGCACCCACTCTGATGAGACCTTCTGTGAGTCTAAGGTCGTTTCCTCCACCACTTGGTCTTCCTGTTAAAGAAATTCATAATCCACAATGATATAGAAATACCGCGAGTCTTGACACCATCCAATGTAAATCTTAAACTCTAGCCACAACTGTTATGCCACTGCTTAATGTTCCTGAGTCTGAACTCATCAATGAGGCACGTGAATCAAATTCGTTCCACAGTTAAACAACATGAAAATATTTCAATACACTCATAACTCGAGACTATACACCACATCAAGACAAAAATCAAGCACCCATTAGCCCTTTTTACACCTCAAATCAAGCACCCATTAGCCTTTTTTACACCTCGAGCAGCCTCTTCTCGCCGCCTTCAAATAATCTAAACATAGCTCGCAATCACATCCTACTTGTCATTTAGTCATCCAACCACTCGTCTGCCACAAATTCCACTCATAGGGACACTACCAGGCGTATAAGTCCAAAAGTACATGCTCACATAACTGAAATCCCTGTGCTCAAGATGCAATCAAAACTCGGCCTCAAGTCCTCCAGACTGACCCATCATCAGCACACAGGAATCACATCTCGCATCTCATCCACGAACTCACAAGCCATTGATGCTCTGCCGATACTGAGCGCTCGCATGCGCATACGAATGCGTGAAAAGAATTCAAATTATTACACTCCAAGCTGAATCAATGTCGCATGATAAGGAAAGAAAGACATGAAGTTTATCTTAAATGCCATGTAGTCTCTCGAAGATAGGTACGGACGTCATCATACCGATCCGCAAGACTCTACTAGACACTTGCTCATGACTCTACTAGACACTTGCTCTAACTAAATTACATGATGCACAAGATAAACCATGTAATTTCCCCAAATAAGTAAATCCCCCCCAAACAATTCTAACTAAATTCGCATCAACATAATCTCTAGGTAGTTTCCCAGGTAAGATAATCCCTAAGTAAATCCTCAAAAAAATATCCCTAACTAAATCTACAACAACAACATTCCCAGGTAAGTCCATAGCTAAAAGCATCCCCAAGTAAATTCCCAAGAAAATATCCCCAACTAAGATTCGTAGCAACAATATCTCTAGTAATTTCCCAAATAAGCATATCCCCAGGTAAATCCCCAAGAAACTATCCCCAACTAAATTGCATGTAAAGTCACCTGGGGATTTTCCTACAGATTAACATAGGATTTTTTTTCCATTTTCTTAATCTGTTTACCTACGAATTTTCTTACGGAAATATACTTGCCGATTAGTTTCCCCAGTGGATTTCCCAGGAAATATTTTGGCGCATAATGGTTCCAAAGTTACCTACGGATAATCATTAGGAAATTAGTTTTCGCAGGTAAAATCTTTTAAATTTAGAAATTTTAATATTCCCCATGAAAGTCCGCATGTAGTATCTGCGAATAAAATCCCCAGGCAAAATCCCCATGTAATTAGCACTTTCCTTGTAGTGTGAATAGTTTTATCACTTATTTTTTCTTGTTTGGTTGGTGAGTGAAAAAATAATTCCGAAAAATATTTTCTAGTGTTTGGTTAGACAGTAGAAAATATTTTTTTAAGCTACTCTCCTTAACCCTTCCCCCAAGTCCCCATGTTTCCTTGCCCCCCCTCCAGTTCCAACGTTTTCAAGATTTTATTTTATTCAACAATTTAATTATTCTATTAAAAATTTACGAAAACCCAAAGAAACTAATGTGCTGCTTTACTTTTTTACAGAAATGTACTTGCCGATTTGTTTCACCAGTGAATTTCTCAGGAAATATTTTGGCGCATAATGGCGCCAAAGTTATCTTCGGATTATCCTATGAAATTAGTTTTCGCAGGTAAAATATTTTAAATTTAGGAATTTTAATATTCCCCATGAAAATCCGCAGGTAGTATTGGCGAATAAAATCCCCAGGTAAAATCCACATGTAATTAGCACTTTTCTTGTAGTGTGAGTAGTTTTATCACTTATTTTCCCTTGTTTGGTTGGTGAGTGAAAAACTTTTTTCGAAAAATATTTTCTAGTGTTTGGTTAGAGAGTAGAAAATATTTTTTATGCTACTCTCCTCACCCCCTTCCCCCAAGTCCCCATGTTTCCTTGCCCCCCCCTCCAAGTTATCCAACGTTTTCAAGATTTTATTTTATTCAACAATTTAATTATTCTATTAAAAATTTACGAAAACCCAAAGAAACTAATATGATGCTTTACGTTTTTACGGAAATGTACTTGCCGATTTGTTTCCCCAGTGAATTTCTCAGAAAATACTTTGGCGCATAACGGCTCCAAAGTTATCTTCGGATTATCCTAAAAAATTATTTTTTGCAAGTAAAATATTTTAAATTTAGGAATTTTAATATTCCCCATGAAAATTCGCAGGTAGTATCTGCGAATAAAATCCCCATATAATTAGCACTTTTCTTGTAGTGTGAGTTGTTTTATCACTTATTTTCCCTTGTTTGGTTCGTGAGTGAAAAACGTTTTCCGAAAAATATTTTCTAGTGTTCGGTTAGAGAGTAGAAAATATTTTTTATGCTACTCTCCTCACCCCTTCTCCAAAGTCCCCATGTTTCCTTGCTCCCCCTCCC
>AWOL01S0029911.1:0-13898 GCA_000715115.1 Nicotiana otophora
CAGGCTATATATGTTAGGTTTGCGTATATGGTGAGACAGAGTGGGATACTTATTATGTGTGTGGCGAAACAAGGGGGGCTATGTCGTGGATGACTTGTGATGGCCTAGGGGAATTATCATTGATAATATTTGTGTGGTAGTGTGTCTATCTTGTGTGAATCGTGCATATTAAGGGCTTTTGTTGTGTTGTTTCCAATGTGCTATTCGGTGTATCTGATCTTACTTATCTGTATTCATTGATCATGTACGTGTATTCTTGTATATCTTCTTTCTATATGAGGACTGGACTGTGGGCACATGAGTTGTCCGTGAGGATATAAGATATTGTTACTGTTGGCACGTGAGTTGTTCGTGAAATTATGAGGTTATTATTAATTGTATTGGCGTGTGTTGTCTGTGTAGTATGTGAGTTATCCGTGCAGTTGTGATTGACAAAGAAGGCACGAGATGCCATGTGATTATGCTGATTTGGGACCCGTGATTTGTGATTATCACAGGTTAGTCTTGATACTTATAAGTTACCATTGTGGTGTACTCGTGGTATGTTTTTACACATTTTTGTGCAGATCTAGGTACATTCTCCCTTGCCGGATGCTAGTGACAAACCAGCTATTTTGGAGACTTCGAGGCACACCTTCTTGATGCTCGCAGGCCTCATGGTAACCTTCTGTTGTTAGTTTCATTACTGCTTATCTTGTGTTCAAAACATTAATGTATTTAGAGATTATTAGAGCACTCTCTGTAGAGCTTATAACTCTGTTGTACTAGGTTATGGGAAATTTTGACAGTTGTACTGTTTGGATTTTATTATGATAGATTAATAGTTTAATTTGATATCTAAGCTGCAAATCTTGTTGAGACCCATTATCACCGGTAATCACTTCAGGTGTCCCAAAGCGGGTAAAGATGTTTTTCCGTAAGAACTCACACAACACTCGAGCATCATTGGTACTAGTAGGGATTGCTTCGACCTATTTAGAGACGTAGTCAATGGCTACTAGAATATACTCATAAGAATGAGATGATGGGAACATGCCCATGAAGTCAATGCCCCAAACGTAAATAATTTCACACAACATAATGGAGTTTAGTGGCATCCCATCCCTCTTGCTAATGTTACCTGCCCTTTGACACTTGTTACATGCAGCAACATACGCTTGTGCGTCTTTGTACAAAGTAGGCCAATAGAAATCGGCTTCCATGAACTTTGTTGCAGTGCGATTTCCACCATAGTGTCATCCAACTGCTCCACCATGGCAATGAGAAATAATGTTTTCCATCTCTCCTCCAGGCACACACCTTCGAATCACACCATATGAACATAGTTTAAACAAGAAAGGGTCATTCAAAAAATAACTTCTTACCTCACCTTGAAGCTTCTTTCTTTGATCATGAGAGAGGTCTCGAGGAAAACATCCACTAGCCAAAATGTTGGATACATTAGCGTACCAAGGTGTCCTTTTGAAGACCGCAATAATGGAGAAATTTTGCTCATCAGGAAACTCTTCCCTTATTTCAACTATTTCAATAGGAGGTCTCTCAAGTTGAGATAGATGATCTGGGACATGATTTTTTGTGCCCTTCCTATCTTTGATCTCCAAGTCAAACTCTTGGAGCAACAACACCCACCGCATCACACACGGCTTGGACTCCTTTTTACTCAGCAGGTATTTTGAATGCTGAGTGACTAGTGTGCACAATTACTTTACTCCCCACTAGATATGATCTAAACTTGCCAAAAGGAAAGACCACAACAATGAACTATTTCTTAGTAGTGGCATAGTTAACTTGAGCATCATTCAACGTCCTGCTTGCATAGTAAATGGGCTTAAACATCTTATCTTTTCTTTGCCCAATAACTGTTCCCACAACTATATCACTAGCATCACACATTACCTTAAATGGCTGGCTCCAATCAAGTGTCACCATAATAGGAGCACTTACAAGCTTTTACTTTATAAATTCGAATGCTCTTAAGCACTCCAAATTGAAAACAAACTTGACATCTTTCGCTAGCAATGCAGTCAACGACTTAGTAATGCTGGAAAAGTTTTTGATGAACCCTCTATAGAACCCAGCATATCCTAAGCTCTTCACATAAATCGGTGGAGGGAGCCTCGCAATTACATCGACTTTAGCTCTATCAACTTCAATTCCATGTGCAGTTACTTTGTGGCCAAGTACAATTCCCTCTTTCACTATTAAGTGACACTTCTCACAATTAAGAACCAAGTGAGTGGCTTCACAACATTCAAGCACGAGCTCCAAATTATTCAAGTAATACTCAAAGTCCTCATTAAACAGGGTGAAATCATCCATGAATACTTCTAGACACTTCCTGTTGAAATCGGAGAATATAGACATCATGCACCTCTAAAAAGTGGCAGGTGCATTACACAATACAAACGACATTCTCCTATAAGCAAACATACCCCAAGGTCAAGTGAATGTGGTCTTCTCAAGATCTTCTAGGGCAATGGGTATCTGATTGTAGCCAGAGTACCCATCCAAGAAGCAGTAGCATCCATGTGCAGCCACTTTCTTGAGTATTTGATCAACAAAGGGGAGTGGGAAGTGGTCCTTCCTTGTTGCATCATTCAGCCTTCTATAATCAATGCACATTCTCCACCCAGTGAGTATTCTTGTGGGGATTAATGGTCATCCAGTTGTAGGGACACTGGTATTGATTTGATAGCTCCAAGCTCACCTTCCAGTTTGCTAAATACAAAACAAGGCATTAGATTTATAGACGCACCATAATCACAAAAAGGCCTTGTCGAATTTCTCACCCCCTAACAAGCATGGTATGGTGAAGCTTCTTGAGTCCCCACACTTTTGGTGAATTTTGTTTTGGAATATGGCACTGCAGTGGGCATTCAGCTGTACCACTATTTTCTCCTCTAATATTCTCTTCCTAGACAAGATTTCCTTCAACAACTTTGCATAAGCAGACATCTGAGTGAGTACCTCTATGAAGGGAATTTTCACATAACGTTGCTTGAGCATCTCCAAGAATCGCCCAAAATATTTGTCATGTTTTTCCCGCTTCATCTTTTGAGGGACTGGTAGAGCTGGCATATGTCTACTTTCTTCAATATCCTTTTGTACTACACTACTCTGGCCTTTCTGCTCTTCACTTTTTTTCTCTTCCACTTTCTCAACCTGTTTGTTCACTACCTCGGGTCTTGCTTTCACCAGTGGGTCAGTCAATGTTTTGCCACTTCTCAAAGATACAACTTTGATTGTTTCCTTTGCATTCTTTTCAGTGTTAGAGGGTAAAGTCCCAGGAGCCCTCTCAGATAACAAATTTGAAATTTGTCCCAATTTTCTTTCTAAATTCCAGATGGCCATGCGTTGCTTTCAGATGGTTGTGCCCTGAGTTGCAAATTTTTCATCTGATTTGTTGATGAATGCCTTCATGAGATCTTCCATACTAGACTGATTTGACTGTTGTGGTCCTTGACCATGGGGTTTGGAATTATTTTGCTGCCATGAATTCCAGCTCCCAATAGGTGAACTCCATGAAAAACCTAGATGTCTTTGAACTATAGCATTATAGTTGTTCCCACATTGGTAGTTTCCTCTATTAAAGTTTTCCACTACATTGACTTCCTTAGTTAATGATTGACACTCATGTGTAGGGTTTCCCAATCCACAAAAGTCACATGCTGCTTACGACTCACTCTGTATCTTGGACAATATCAGCTTTCTTATCTCATTGGCCATGGTGTCTAGTTGGGCTTGCATGGATGTGCTAGATTCTACCTGGTGAACCCCAACTGATTTTATTCTATCATTATTCTCAACCAGATACTGATTAGCATCCTTAAATAATTCATCAAGGATTAAGACAACCTCCTCCGATGTTTTCTTCATTAGTGGACCTCCACATGTAGTATTCAGAGTTCATTGTGAGGACGGTGTTTGTCCATCCCAAAAATCCCCGAGGTGCATCCACAAATCAATTCCATTGTGCTGACACTTTCTGACTATCTCCTTGAATCTCCCCCAAACATTGAAAATAGTTTCTGTCTCCGTCTAGTAGAAATTTTGGATTTCCTTTCTGAACTTCTCTGTTTTTGCAGCTGAGAAGTACTTGTCAAGCAAATTCTTGTTCATATCTTCCCATGTCCTGCTCGAACTTATAGGTAAGCTACGAAGACATTCCTTCATGTTATCTTTCAATAAAAAGGGGAATGGCCTTAAATAGACTGCATCTTTTGATACTCCATTATATTGGAAGGTGTTCATGATTTCATCAAAGTCCATCAAGTGAGTATTAGGAACTTCGTTCACCTTTCCTCTGAAAATGTAGTTGTTTTGGATAGTTTGAAGCATGCCTTACTTCAATTCGAAGTTGTTTGGCTAGCATAGTCACCCAATGATCTTACAGGCCCGGGTGATACATTCTCGAACTAGTCTTCCGCCAAGGGTAGGTTTAGATTGAATCTTCCACCCCTATCATCGTTGATGGTCTCATCAATAATTCTTTGGGCTACTTCAGCTGCTATTCATGAATCTTCTTGTAGTGCTGCCCCTCTTGTAGCTAAGTCTACTCCATCATTCTTTTTGTTTTTCCTTGGTATCTTGAGTCGAAGTTTGACCTAATAAATTTTATGTTAATTCTCTTTCTTTTCTC
Organism: Nicotiana otophora; assembly: GCA_000715115.1. NCBI lineage: Eukaryota > Viridiplantae > Streptophyta > Magnoliopsida > Solanales > Solanaceae > Nicotiana > Nicotiana otophora. The sequence continues at coordinate 4,640 of AWOL01S0029911.1, forward strand.
AGTTGCCGCTCAGGTGTTGCTCCAAATCTGGTTCGTATGGTATCACTTCCTTTGAAGAGGATTGAGTCATACACCAGAGAAATCAAATCTGTATCCTGCACACAAGTGAGAAACGTGAATATACTAAAGTAAAAATTTGTTCCTGAATTAGCACAAAAAACTATTTTAAACACTTTTGATTGTCAATCCCCGACAATGGCGCCGAAATTTGATGAGCGCAAAACATAACACAAAATTATTGCTCGCTAGTCAAAGATAGTATAGATTAATTATTGTTTCCACATGGATTGGATTTAAACAGTGTTCGAATAATCTCCAGTTGATTACTATCCAGGAAAATTAACACTTGATTTGATGACTATCACTACGATTAACTACTAAAAATTAAGCAACTAACAATTAATCACAAAAGACTGCAAATGAGCAACGAAGAAATATCAATGAGAGGACTAAGGGTATTTGACTAGATAGGTGCAAGATAATTGACTCGGGATCCAATTCTTGAGTTAATTCACTCTATAATACAGTTGATTCTCATGAATTCAGCCGATAATCAGATTACACTTGAAGTTAATGTTCCTCTTTTGGTTAAACGTTAATTTCAGTAATTAATCCAATTGAAGCACGATAAACAATTGCAATAATAAAATGATGGTTATGATATAAAGGGTAACTTCTCACAAATATTCCCCTATTTTCTAGTTCGATTAACAATTCAAGAAGCTCTTTCGATTACCTAGCAGCAGCGGCTGTGCCGCTACATACGGCCAGTTGGTACAATGAGGTGGCTTTTATAACTGTAGGGTTGACTGTATGACGGCTGGGGAACTGTTGATATATCTTTCCTTATCTGTTTCCTTCAGAACGCTTAGCCAAACATCAAAACATAACACAACGGGATCAAAAGAACATATCGCATCAGGTTCCTCAATAAAGTTTGACAAATCAGCAAAACCTACAGTATCATAACTTATCAATTTCCCCTTTTTGATGATGACAAACCCAAAATTGATATTCCCCTTGAGAACCAGATTTGCACATGTTCCTCTTATGGATCAGGCCAAAAACCAAACTTAACCGATTGTTCCCCCTGTGAATAAAATAGACTCCCCCACCTCAATCTTCCCCCTTTTGACACACAAAAAGAAGTTCAGCAAAATTATGTCACGACCCAAAATCCCACTAGGCCGTATTGGCACATAGCTCAACCCGCTAGGTAAGCCTACGGTATAAGGCACTACTAAGATAAGAAACCAACGGAGATAATAAATAAAATGGCCAAAAGAGTCTAATACAACTATCCCAAGGACCGGTACTATAAGTCATGAGAGACTATGAATAAGATTACAACTTCAGTTTGAGTAAGGATACATCATCTGTTTGAAATTTACATAAATAGAAATTTGAATCCTAAACTATCGCGAACAATTGGTAATTTGTATCTGGAGTGCTGATATGTCTTTAATGCTAGGCCCACGAACTCCATAGCTGGCCCTATTCTTGATCGTGTCCTTGTTAAGCTATAGATAGTCAATACACATTCTCAGTGACCTATCTTTCTATCTTACAAAAAGGACCTGTGTGCCCCAAGGCGACACACTCGGCTAAATGAAACCCTTCTCTAACAAATCCTTCAATTGTTCCTTTAGCTCATTTAATTCCGCTGGTGCCATTATGCAGGGTGGAATAGATATAGGCTGTGTGCCTGGTATCACGTCAATCCCAAAATCAATCTCCCTGTGTGGTGGGATCCTAGGGAGCTCATCTAGAAAGACCTCCGAAAATTCAATCACAATCGGCACAGGCTGAAGTGTAGGTAACCTGGACCAAATGGTAGATACACCCTTTGTTAATCATCTTCGTTGCCTTAAGGTAAGAAATAAACCTACCCTTCGGTACCACATCATCCCCCTTCCAATCAATCACTGACTCATTTCGAAATTTAAACCTAACGATTCTGGTTTGACAGTCAAGTTTGGCAAAATATCAATGAAGCCAATCCATTCCCATTATTACATCAAAATCAACCATCCCCAATTCAATGAGATAGACCATGGTGTCCCAACCACGTACCATGACAATACAATCCCTATAAACCCGCGCAGCCATAATAGACTCACCAACCGGAGTAGATACAGAGAACGACTCATGGAGTTGTTCTATTCTATCCCAAATTGCATAGCAACATAAGGAGTGACATATGACAAAGTGGAACCGGGATCAATAAGGGAATACACATCATGAGATTCGATAGTCAATATACCTATGACATTATATGGAGAAGCCTCTAAACTCTAGCAACTCCTCATAGCATAGAAATGGTTGGGTCCTCCCGAACTCTGTGCGCCTCCCCAAGCTACACCACGCCCTGCAGATGATGGGGTGCCTCGAGCTGGAGGAGTTGCTGCAAATGTAGTAGCTGTAGAACTGGCTGGCTGTGTTGTACCCTTACCCATGCTCTAGTGAGACGAATGTCAATCCCTCTAAATGTGATCACTCAAACCGCACCCGTAGCATATGGGCTTGTCCACGAAGCAGTCCCCAAAGCACATCTTCCCGCACCTAGGGCATGGGGGCCTCTACTGCTGCTAAAACCTCCCACCAGACCGACCCAGTTGGTAGGATCCCTTGTTGCCCTGGCTGGGCCTAAAACGGCTTCCCTGCTGCTAACTAGGCCCCGATGGTGATGCACTTACTGAAGACTGAGCAAAAGACTGGGATGGACCTGATGACCCTCCCCTGAATGCTGAGCTACCCCCACCACCACATCAAGAAGAACCACCAAAGTTTCCCGCGGATCGGGCCTTACTTTTGCTCTCATGCTCCACTTTATTCTTAAATTTGCAGGTCTCTGTGGCTTGAGCAAATACCATCATATTACCATAGTTCATATCAGAATTCAAGGCTGCTATAGCAGCCTCATTAATATCCAAGGGGCTAAGGCCCTATACAAACCGGCGCACTCTAGCCTCCATAGTGGGTAACAGGAAGATAGCATATGTAGACATGTGCACGAATCTCATATGATACTCCCACACACTCATTCTACATTATTTCAGGCTCTCAAACTCGGTGGAACAGGATGAATTAGTCTCGGCAGGAAATAAATGATCAATGAAAGCATCGGCAAACTCACTCCATTTTGCCGGAGGGCTTCCCTCCTCACGGAAGTCCTCCCACATTTCAAACCAAGAATAGGCCACCCCATTTAGGCGGTAGGAGGCCAAATCCACTCCCTCCATCTGAGTAGGACGCATAACTCAGAGGGTCTTGTACATCTCGTCAATAAAATCCTGGGGGTCCTCCTCATAATCAGTACCTGTGAACACTGGAGGGTCCAGCTGTAGAAATCTGTTCAACCTGGAACTAGCGGAATCCCCTGGCTGACTAGAAGAAGTGGGTGCAACATTAAATCCCTGTGCTTAGGAAGCCATTATCTGAGCCAACATCTGTATAGTTCCCCTAAGATCCCATCACATATACCGGGACTGGAAACTGGGGTTGGAGGTGGAAATTGAATATCATTTGGAGGGATCGTTGCACCCTAAGTAGGTGCAGGAACTGGTGCGGTATGATCAGGTGCAGTGGAATCAGGCAGCGTAGTAGTCGGGGGAATGTTCTCACCTCTCGGGTGTTCACCTGCATCATCATGTAAAGGATCAACTGCCACTCGTGTGGTGGCATTGGATGCTTGGCCAGTTCTTGCTTTCTACCTAGGTGCCATATAATGAAAATTAGAGCAATGCACGAGTTAAAGGAGGAATAATCTTACAATCATCTTTATCGCACGATCTAGAACCTCTAAGAAGGGTATTATTCCTAAATACCCATGTAGCCTCCTAATTATAGATATGGTCGACAACACACCAATAAGAAGGAATCTACTAGACACGGCTCCGACACATCCTAGGACTCTTTAAAACATTTGGCTCTGATACCAAGTTTGTCATGCCCCAACCTCGGGGAGCAACACCGACGCTCAACAGAGTTATCCCGATAGAACAAGCTTGCACAGTGTCGTCTACCCAACTCACCCATGAATAAAAACAAGAATGCATTTCATTAATTAGACAGTAATAGGTCTTGTGAATGGAACCAGTTCATTTCCATTAGTTACGTGATTAACATGTCGCCAAAATAGTACATTGTACAATCATAGTTAAAGAGGAACAGATGATACGATTATAGAATTTTTAGTTTAACCTTCCCAAAAGTAGATACAACCCACACTATGTCTACGGAGCCTCTAACAAGGCCCCGACTATACCTCAAAACACTATGTACATGGAATAAGAGATACAGGACCCCGAAATGAAGTGGGGCTCACCAAGTCAGCTGAGGAGAGGTTGTGCTGCTGTCATTGGTCAATATCACCTGCTATGGAACCACATGCATTCATTAATGATGCAGTCCACTGGCAAAGGGGATGTTAGTACATATGAAATAGTACTAGTATGTAAAAATAAACACCCTCTCAATAGAACGAGTAACAGTAAATGGAGAATAAAGTATGAAATTAATAAGAGGCTCAAACAGTATCAAGGTGTCATGTTAGGGGAGGGGTAAATTTCCTGTAAGTTTTAGTAATTTAAGTTGGGAGATCTTTAGCACCAATACACCACCGTGTTTTAGAACAGAGTCCTATCTCATCCCGACTGGCTAAGCCGTCTCACGCCAAGACATACACTCATAATACCACCATGTGTGCGACATGGCATCCGATCTCAGCCCGACCGACTAAGTCGTCTCACCACAATGTCGTGTGGGTCGACATCATATCACATCTCGCTAACGATAATCTCATCCCATTTAAGGGGAAATGAATCAACACACCAATCTCGTCCCATATAAGGGAAATTAATCTCATCAGATTAACACGGGGATTTACCCCTCAATCACTCCTACACCGATACATGTAGCTATGGGGTTAGGTTGTACCGATCCACCCTTCCTCGGTGGCTAAACGATACTCCTAGGACATTTATTATTAAAAGGATTTACCACTCATTTCATATTCTTTTACATGTCCTTCATTTTAATGGCACCATTGGCCGTAACGCAATATCATTCTTGGCATGTTGGCCGTACTTCATAATTCATGCTCACTATCTCACTTTCAAACATCATCACGGATTGTCAACAACAAACATTTCTATTCAAGACTTTAAGCATACAATTGAGCAATTTAGGGTCTTAGGCACATGTGATGTTTTACACAATTTGATATGATCACTTTCATTTGGGCTTGACTTGAAGTCACAACAGTTTAATTCATACTCATACATTGAACACACTCTCGAAGAATAACATAATATGATAAGAATATTTCGGAACACATCTTGAACATATTCATATATATACATTTTGCGACACCAAACTTATTAAGAAAAGTAAATTCATAATTGATAACTCGGGACATACAAGAACATCATGGGAATTCAATTCTAAGAGAGAAGTTTAGGCACATATATTGCCTCGCGCTTTTTACATTACTACAATGTTCCAAAAATCTTAGCCATTTCACGCCCCGAAATCGGGGAGCGCGGCCGGCGATCAACCGAGTGAACCCGGCTGAGCAAGCCTGTTAGATTTTCTTCTACCCAAACTCATCCATGAATAAAGAGGAGATGAACTCCATTAATCAAACATTGAAAAGATTTTATTAACAACTCCCATTTCATTTCCATTAGCAGCTTTGTTCATAATTTTCAAAGTATTACAAGTTTATAGATATAATGAAAACATGTTTGCCAAATACCAACATTTCTAGTTCAATTCCCAACATTCGACTACCACCCACAACCTGCCTACCGACCCTCTAAGTACAAGACCAGAGTAGTATGGAAGTGCCGGCAATAAGGCCCCGGCTATACCTCAAAACACAATGTACAACTCGAATGCCATAAGGCTCGAAATAGAGTAGGGCTCACCAAAAGCTGCTTAATAGAGAGTGACTGCTAACCGGGACCAAATTTGTTTGCTGATGAACCACCTGCATCCATTAAAGATGCAGCGCCCCCGGCAAAAAGGATGTTAGTACATATGGAATAGTACTAGTATGTAAAGCTAACCTTCCTATTTCAAAATCTGATGCCAATATAAGAAAGGGAAAACCAAGGAAACAACAATCAACAATCAATGATATTCGAATGCCAAGTTAAAACATAATAATTTCAAAAAATATGCAGATAACACTATGAAGTGCTAATCAAAATATGATGATAATATTATTTTTGGTTGGGAGATCTTTAGTACCGATATACCACTGTTCACAATACCAATACCACTGTACTTTAAGCACGCAGTCCGATCACGACCCGATCGGCTAGGCCATCTCATTAGAGACATCAACCACAATCACTCTCAATACGAATACCACCGTACGTTTAGCATGGAGTCCGATCAAGACCCGATCGGCTAGGCCATCTCATTAGTGACATCAACCACAATAATAGTTTCAATTATGTGTGCGGCATGGCATCCGATCACGACCCGATCGGCTAACCGTCTCACTACAATATTGTGTGGATCGACATCATTCTTTTATCTCAATCAATCTCATCCCAATTAAGGGGAATAATTTTATCACATCAATCTCATCCCAAATAAGAGGAATGATCATAATCCACTCCTACACCGGCACGTGTAGTTTCGGAGTTAGGTTATTTCAACCTACCCTTCCTCGGTGAATATCGATACTCCCAAAAATATTATTTTTGTTTTTGAACGCAAAGGTAGCATAGGTACACTTGTAGTTACCTCTTTATTTTTCACATTGTATGAATCTCCACTAGTAGTTTTAACCAATAACAACAACAATATTCCCTTTTCTCTTTTGGCCATTCACACGATTCTTTAATCAAGGCACGGTGGCCGTATTTGATATTCCACACTTTCATTTCTTCCCTCTCATGTATCATCATCATAAATATCAACATATATAATATTCTGAAAATCACAACTTTAAGTTCATGAGAAATGAAGAATTTACGCACAATATATTTCTTTCCAAGAATGGAGTAAAATGATTGGCAATCGTTGCGCAAGTTAAAATCATAAACAAGTAACACACCATTTATTCTTGAAATCCTTTTCCCCAAAAAGGGTAATACACAATTTTCACTCACGGACATGTAAGAACGCAAAACACAATGAAAATAGTCACAAAGCATAGCATTAGTTAAAACAGCCATATTTGGGCATGATTTGAGTACATAAGATTTTAGGCAAATCTATTTTTCGAAGTCAATTCGGAATAGTTGAATCAAGGCTTATTTCATAACCTTTCTCACATGATTTCATTTCATTTGCACCATTGGCCACAAGTATAATTTTTGTTATTGACACGTTGGCCACACTTGATACATCCTACTCACTTCTTTCACTTTCGAGTATCTTTATACATTATCAACAACAAGGCATTTTCAATCAAGACTTTACGTACACATATGAGCAATTAAAAGTCCTAAGCAAATCGAGTTTTTCTAACACAATTTGGCATACTAACTTTCATTTGGAACACGACTCAAAGCCATAACATTTTAATGCATAACACATACTTTGAACATATATCTTTCAACATAAGGCTCATTCGGAATAGTCAAGTTTATAAGGAATAACTCGGAACATAGGAATTAGGAATTTGAGCCAATCATACTTGAAACTTACGGGAACATCATGGAATTCAATTCTAAGAGAGTAGTTTAGCCAACATACCTCTCTTTGAGCTTTCCTTAAATTACTACAACATTCTGGAAATTCTACCAATCCCAATCTATTTTGAGACATAACAAAATTAAACACAAATTAGGAAGGTATTCATGGTTTCAGCTCATTTGAGCATTTTATCAAACACTAGGTGTGCCAATTTGGCTACAAGGTTCTTCTTCAAGATTTCCTTCGTTCCACAAACCCAATCATTACTTATTTGAGCTCAACAAATTTGGTACATGCATATATAAATAATACTCTCATACCCAAGAATCATACTCCTAATTAACCATCTTCTACCCAAATTCGAAATTGAAAACTAGGGTATGGAACCTTACCTCTTAGATGAAGAACTTATAAGATTTCCTTGTTAGATTTCAAATCTTAGACAAGATTTTGATGAACAAAGCACTTGAGATTCTTACTCTCTCTAGAACACTCTCACTTCTCTCTAAAATCATTAGATAATTGCCCCAAAATAAGCCCCAAAGTCTATTTATCAAAATGGGATCAGGTTTTGAAAATAGGAAAATGGACCTTCCGAAATCAGGTATGCGGTCGCACAATGGACTGCACAATGGGTATGCGGGTCGAAAAATGGACCGCAAAATCGATGCCCATAACTGCTCTGCACTGGCCAAGTTTGTGACCATTTTACGATCGCAAAATCATTTTTGCGATCGCATAATGATTCTGCGGTCGCACATCTAATTGCAGTATCACATTCTTCCAACCTTTGGTAATTTGGTCATAACTTCTTGTAGGAGTGTCCAAATGACAAACGGTTTGAAGAGTTAGAAAATAGACTTGAAGATATTTCATTTTATAGTTAGAGTTTCACATAACTCCTTATATATATATATATAGATATGTTCGTCCAAAGTTTGGTCTTTTGCGTACCCATTTGAAACTTTAGTCTACCATGAAATTTCAAACTTGACTTGGATTTAGGGCTCTCCTTAGACCCTACGTCACTTATAACATGCCCCGTACACTTATTATCATATGCAATTGATATCCATCATATTAATAGTCCTCGTTTGCACACAAAATAATATAATTAACGCACATCAACTTTCTTAATAGCGCTTAAGTACTTCAAATTTTTTTGAGGTGTTACAAGGCACTTCGATCTATTTAGAGATATAAAACAATTGAACACAAATTAGGAAGGAGTTCATAGTTCCAGTTCACTTGAGCATTTTATCAAACACTAGGTGTGCATTAAGATTTCAAGGTCCTCCTATGGAGGATTCTTTTATCCCATTACCAAAGGTTTACCCAAATGCGCTCAACAATGTTCCCACTACCCTTGATGGTACATGTATGTAAAATAAACAAATCCCAGACCCAAGAATGTCATGGTTTATTATCTAGTTGCAGCTAAAATCACAAAATTGAGGGCTATGGAGTAGAAGCTTACCTCCAGGATGAACTGGGCACCCTTGCCTCACTCTGCTACCGGTATGCGGTCCGCAAACCTATAATGTGATCGCATAATGTGCCGCAGAACTTTCCTCTAATATTGTTTATACTGGATCTGCGAGGG
>AWOL01S0029911.1:14276-61024 GCA_000715115.1 Nicotiana otophora
ATAAAATATATATATATATATATATATATATATATATATATATATATATATATGTTCGTCCAAAGTTTGGTCTTTTGCGTACCCATTTGAAACTTTAGTCTACCATGAAACTTCAAACTTGACTTGGATTTAGGGCTCTCCTTAGACCCTACGTCACTTATAGCATGCCTCGTACACTTATTATCATATGCAATTGATATCCATCATATTAATAGTCCTCATTTGTACACAAAATAATATAATTAACGCACATCAACTTTCTTAATAGCGCTTAAGTACTTCAAATTTTTTTGAGGTATTACAAGGCACTTTGATCTATTTAGAGATATAAAACAATTGAACACAAATTAGGAAGGAGTTCATAGTTCCAGCTCACTTGAGCATTTTATCAAACACTAGGTGTGCATTAAGATTTCAAGGTCCTCCTATGGAGGATTCTTTCATCCCATTACCAAAGGTTTACCCAAATGCGCTCAACAATGTTCCCACTATCCTTGATGGTACATGCATGTAAAATAAACAAATCCCAGACCCAAGAATGGCATGGTTTATTATCTAGTTGCAGCTAAAATCACAAAATTAAGGGCTATGGAGTAGAAGCTTACCTCCAGGATGAACTGGGCACCCTTGCCTCACTCTGCTACCGGTATGAGATCCGCAAACCTATAATGTGATCGCATAATGTGCCGCAGAACTTTCCTCTAATATTGTTTATACTGGATCTGCGAGGGGTTATGCGGCCGGCAAAATGATTATGCGACGGCATAATGGTCCACAAATTTTGCCCAAATTGCTGCCTTGGTCTGTGTCAGATATGCGATCTGCAGATCAGTTCTGCGACTGCATAATGGACCGAATAATTCCTACAAACGTCAACATATAAGCCTACTTCGGCACCACGAAACCCCGGGTTGTAGGTATGATTTTTGCAGGGCCTTACAGAAATATAGTTAAACGTTGATTAGAATCACTTACCCAAAGTTTGTAGATGAAAATCCCCTCTTCAAATTGCCTCCTACCGAGTCTAGGGTTATAAAATGAGAGAAAAGGATATAAAATCACGACTCCTAGCCGTCTTGTTCAGTTGCATATGTCGCAATTGTGAAGAAATGCTGGCAATTGTGGCTACTCACACACTGAGGAGATGTCGCAATTGTGACACAAACTTCACAAATGCGAAGTCTATCCTCCTCGCAAATGCTAGAAAATAGTCACAAATGTGAACTAGCCTACCCATGCCAAGACATCGCAAATGTAAATACGGTATCACATTTGTGATACCCGAGCCTCCCCTGCCAACCTCGTTTCATTCCAAAATCATTATGTAGCACATCCGAAACTCACCCGAGCCCTCAGGGCTCCAAACCAAACATCCACACAAGTATAAAAATATCATACAAACTAGCTCGCATAATCAAAATACAAAAATAACATCTAGAACTACGAATCGGACATCAAAATTCATGAATTTCAAAGAAAAGTTCATGAACCACTAGAATTGCAGCCAAGCATACGAACCATATCAAATCTGCTCCAAATGACACCAATTTTTGCACACAAGTTCTAAATAGTATAACAGACCTATTCCAAGTCCCTAAACAAATTATAACCCCGATAGCCAAAAGTCAACCTACGGCCAAACTTGAGAAATCATCTAAACCTCAAATTGCAAGCTTCCGGCAAAACAACATAAATCAACCTATACACCTCCGAATCCCATTCCGAGAATACGCCAAAGTCAAAATTCACTATACGAACATATCGGGGACATCAAAATACCGTTCAAGGGTTGTTTTTACAAAAGTCAAAGTTTGGTCAACATTTCAAAATTAGGCTTCTAAGCCAAGAACCAAAAGGGTCCAAATCAACCTGAAACCTTCCCGGAACAAAACCAATCAACCTCGCAAGTCAAAAAGCCAAACTTACACATGTGTGAAGTTTAAAAGCAGAAATGAGGAGCAATACACAAGACAACCGGTCAAGTCATTACAGTCATATTTGCATATTATTATCATTGGATGAGTGAATGTGAGGATTAAAGTACGGAGGGTGATGTTTATTGCTTTGTTATCATTTATTATATCATGTGAGGATGAGAGTAGCATGAAGGATGATGCCGTACCATTTTATTTATCATATCTTTATTATATGTTGAGGATGAGAGTAAAAGAATGATGGGTGATGCAATGCATTGTATTTATTGTTTTACATGGTGAGGATGAGAGTAAAAGCAAGAAAGGTGATGTCGTGTCATTGATGGTTTCATTTCTTTAATTCTATTTCCGTATTTGTGATTATATGGTTGCATTTTTGTTTATTTCGGAAGAAGGCTGCTTGTTGATTTTTCACTTGCTGGCCTTATCTTAGTTCAACTTTACATGTTCCCTTCCCATTATTATTTTAAATTCTCTACTTGTTATTTATGTTACTTTATGTATATATCTGCATATGATTTTAGTAGGTGTCTTGTCATAGCCTCGCCACTACCTCTATAACGACCCGATCGGTTGTTTTGCGCTCTAGCACATCATTCGGTGGTTCAGGCCTTGAGTAGTTTCACTTCATGTATTATAACTTGTACGTGTGGTAATATTCAATTTTCGAGAAATTCGGAATTGATTTGGAAGGAAAATTCTCAATGCGGAAGCTTTAAGTTGCAAGGGTTGACCAAGATTTAACTTTTGAGTGAACGACCTAGGAAAATTTGAATGTTCCAATAGGTTCATATGATGATTTTGGACTTGGGCGTATGGTCGGTTTAAGTATCGGATGGTCAGGGACGATGTCAGAGGCTTATTGTGGAAAGCTGGCATTTTGAAGGTTTCAAAATTTCCTACGTTCGAGTTCAAGTGGACTTTGGTGTATTGATGTCTGTTTATGATTCTCAACCTTGGAATAGGTTTGTATTGTGATTTGTGACCTGTAAGCAAAATTTGGCATCATTGCGAAAAATTTAAGTGTGATTCGAATGCGTTTGATGAACGATGAAGGTTTAAAAGTTAAGGGAGTCTAAGAAATTGAGTTTGATCATTAATTCTTGGTTTCGATGTTGTAATTTATGTTTCGAGGCTTTGAAAAAGTTTACATGGGGTATATAAACTTGTTAGAATGATTGGACGGTATTCCTCGGACCTCGGGTGTGTTTTGGGGTGATTACAGACCACTTTTAGGCCCTTTTGAATTGTTGTTATCTGATGCCAGGGGTTCTCTTCGCGATCACAGAGTTCTGGGTCGCGATGTCGAAGAGCAGAGTGCATTCTAGGCCTTGTTAATCGCGATCATGGAGGGAAGGTCGCCATCGAGTTTAAAGAATTTCTACTGTCAGTAGTCTAACTTTGAGAGCTTATATCGTGCAATCTATAAATAATTTGGGGATGATCCAAAAATGGAAGTTGTATCCCTTTGAATCTAGTTTTCTGAAAATCAATTTACTTATTCTTTGGAAGTTTTTATAAAATGTTATGACAATTATAGCAAAGGGTGTCTGTGAAGAAGAAAGCACATTTTGTACATCGCGATCGCGAGATTTTGGTCGTGGTCGCGATGAATGGAATGATGCTGGAACTTTTGTTAACTGCAATCGCATGGATAATGACTGTGATTGCAAAGAATGAGGCTTGACAGGTGTATTAAACATCGAATTGCAGGATTTTAAGCTCATTTCTTCACTTTTAAGTTTTTGGAGCAGTTGTGGGGCGATTTGGGGTGATTCGTGAAAGCCATTTTGTTCCATATATCATAAAAGATAAGTTACTCCTACTTGTTTCGAGTTAAATATATGGATTATATATAGATTTTAACATGGAATTTGATAGAAATTGTGGAATCTTTTTAATGAAAATATAGTAATGGTATTTTGGGATTTTGACCATGGAATAAGGAATAAATTATATATTTGAGTTCGTGGTGCTATGGGTAATGTATATCTTTGAACAAATTTTAAATCCGGGCACGTGGGCCCGTGGTTGCCTTTGTTGACTTTTGGAGCGAAGATAGGAATTGTTATAAATTGATTAGTTTTGAGTATCGGAGTATATTTTTATTTGTTTGCAAGTTGTTTGACTAGTTTCGGATCAATGGGCATCGACTTGAGGTGTCAGAGAGGCGTTGGAGTCGGTTATGGGACTTTGGAGCGAGGTAAGTCTCCTGTCTAACCTTGTGAGGAGAAAGTTACCCCGTAGGTGTTATATTTGCTATGTGCTACATGTTGTGGGGCCAACGCCCGTATGAGGTGACGAGTGTCCGTGCATATACTAGAATTCATGATTAGGTTCTTGTATACTTAGACTCACGCCATGCTTTAATTATAATATTAGAGTTATTCTTGCCTGTGTAATTGCTTTAATATGCATTTAGCCAGAGACTAGACTTACGTATTCCATTTGAGGAGGTATCCGGTATTTGAGGACTTTGTGTTCATTGTTCAGTCGTAGACTGTAATTGCTTTAATATGCACTTTGCCTGAGACAACATTACTATATTTGATTTATTGAACCACTAGTAAGGGTCAATTTTGACCCCTCGACACTACTTCCTCGGGGTTAGGCTAGATACTTAATGGGTACGCATTCATTTACGTACCCATGCACTTATTGTGTAGGTATATCTCTGATGTTCATTTGGGCATAGGGGTGCAACTATTGAGGGAACTTTAAGGTGAGATGCATCCCATGATACGATCTGCAGCACACAGAGTCTCCATCATGTTCATTTATGTTTCCTGTCTATTTTACATTCGAGAGAGATGTTGTATTACTACCTTACTTCCTAGTAGATTCTCATGTACTTGTTATACCGAAATTTGGGATATTCTAGTAGATGTTAATAGTTTTGCATTAATACTTTCACCTTTTATTTAATATCTTACTAAAATTGCATGTATCTATGATTTTAAATACGTTAGATTATTTATTTAATAGAACTTATGATTTCTAAAGTAATAAAATGAATAGTTACTTAGATGATTCATCGTTGGTTTGCCTAACATCGTCGTTGGGTGCCATCACGACCTATTGTCACACCCCGAAATCGAGGAGTGCGACCGGCGCTCAACCGAGTGAACCCAGTCTAGCAAGCCTACATTACATCAACCTCTCATCATAACTCGTGCATGATTTATCAAAATATAATAGATCTTGACTTTCATATTGAATACATTTGGCTCAATGGCCTATAAATATTTTTTTTCTCGTGATGGGTACATAACTTCATAAATATTTGTCAACTACGTGATGAAACTCAAAACTTATGTACATGACCCACAATGTACATGGAGCTTCTATGAAACTAGATACCCAAGTACATAAAACCAACTAGATCGAATGCCCACTGGAATCGTAACGGGCTCACCATAATCTGCTGCGCAAAAGATCCCTACCAAAGATTCATATCATCCTATAGAAGTATACCTGCATCCATGAAAAGATGCAGCGCCCTTGGAAAAAGGGACGTGAGTACATGTGGAACAGTACGCACATGTAAGGAAAACAGAACAACATATGAAATCATGGTAATTCAAATAAGAGTCATATGAAGTACATCAAGAATTATGAAATATCCCATAGATTCACATTTTAAGTCTCGTTATGCTTACATCATTTTAAATTTCATTTAGGATTAACTGAGCCATATGAACTATGCGTGAAATAAATAATACAAAGTAATTGAAACAACATGTTCAAACAAGGCCAATGAAAATTGCACGTAATGTCTGCGTTAACAATGCGTCGCACTAGACCGTCTATATCCCTCTCTTATCTTACACCTATACATATCTTAGACCATCCTTAATGTTCACATGTCATATTAAACACTTATGTCTTTCATAGACCGTTCATAGGATTCCATAGCCAATATACCTATGCGTCTCATGGATCGTTCATAGGATTCACATATACCATACAATACACCTGTGCATTTCATACACCGTTCACAGTGTTTACTTACACAATACACTTGTGCGTTTTATAGACCTTTCACAGTGTTTACTTACACAATACACTTGTGTGTTTCATAGACCGTTCACAGTGTTTACTTATACAATACACATGTGCGTTTCATAGACCATTCACGGTATGTACTTACACGATACACCTGTGCATTTCATAGACCATTCACGGGATTTCATAACACAATATACCGATGCATTTCATAGACCGTCCATAAGGTTTCACAACACAATATACCTATGTGTTTCATAGACTGTCCACAGGATTTCATAACACAATATACCGATCATTTCATAGACCGTTCACAGTGTTTACTTACACAATACACATGTACATTTCATAGACCATTCACGGTATTTACTTACACGATACACCTGTGCATTTCATAGACCGTTCACGGGATTTCATAACACAATATACCTATGCGTTTCATAGACCGTCCATAAGGTTTCATAACACAATATACCTATGTGTTTCATAGACCGTCCACAAGATTTCATAACACAATATACATATGTGTTTCATAGACCATCCACAGGATTCATAACACAATATACCTATGCGTTTCATAGACCGTCCATAGGGTTTTATAACACAATATACATATGCGTTTCATAGACCATCCACAGGATTTCATAACATTTAACGTTGCAATTACTCATATCATTGGAATAATTCATGTTCATGTTTATCATGGAGAAACACAACTCATTACATTAGCGCATGCATGGTAAATCAACAAGTCGATTTCCATGGCACATGGGCCCAATTCCTTTTCTTAAGGTTCATCGTCATTTAACAAAGGACATCTCCCTTCCATCTCATTATTCACTCCCTTGACCTCTTGAGGTTATTATCTAGGTTCATGACTCTTGGAGACTTAACAATCAAACTCATTTACATATATTATTTCAGAAGCATACAACTATAGGTGAAGACATACAACACTTCGAAATTCATATTTAGGCAACGGTCACATTTCATGTTCATACTATCACTTACTTGTACTTTCCATGGGTGATCATAGAACATTAAGAGTATTTAGAATATTTAGGAACACCATAGACTTTACTCACACGAATATAGGGGCTTATAACACATTGGAAATAAAAGTACAAATACGTACATCTCGTAACCTTTCACACCCTATATCACGTAATCCGTACTTTCAATCACTTACAACATTATTATTGCATTGGCTCTCTTGGCCATACATATGATTATTCTTTCATGGCATAAGGGACGTATTTCATATTCCACACTGTCATATCTTTCCTTTCATGGATCATCATCCTAAATATCAATATATACAATATCCCGGAAATCACAACTTTAGGTTTATTAGTAATGAAGACTTTAAACACAATGGATTTCTTCTTCAATTACTTTTTCCCAAAAAAGGACAATACACAATTTTCACTCACGAATATGTAAGAATGCAAAACAAATTGAAAATATTCACTAATCATATCATTAGCTAAAATAGCCACATATGGGCATCACTTGAGTTCATAAGCTTTTAGGAAATTCTATTTTCAAAGTCAATTTTTGAATAGTTGAATCAAATATCATTTCATAATCTTTCTCACATCATCTCATTTCATGGGCACCATTGGACACAAGTATAACTTTCCTTCCTGGCACGTTAGCCACACATTATATCCCCAATTCACTTATTTCACTTCCAACCATCTTTATAGGTTATCAACAATAAGACATTTCCAATCAATACTTTAGGTACACATATGAGCAATTAAGAGTCTTAAGAATATTGAGATTCTCTCACACAATTTGGCATACTATCTTTCATTGAAACACGACTCAAAGCCATAACATTTTAATACGCAACCCATACTTTGAAACTTACGGGAACATTATAGAATTCAATTCCAAGAGACAGAGTTTAGCCAACATACCTCGCTTTGATCTTTGCTTAAATTACTACAACATTCCGGAAATTCAAGCAATCCCAATCTATTTTGATACATAACAAAATTAAATCATAATTAGCAAGATATTCATGGGTTCACCTCACTTAAGCATTTCATCAAACACTAGGTGTGCAAATTGGTTATAAAGTTCTTCCATAAGATTTTCTTCACTTCACAACCTAAACTTTACCCATTTGAGCTCAACAATCATACCATAAACCTTATTGGTAATGCATGTATAAATAACACTCTCACACCCAAGAATCATACTCTTTGTTACAGACTATATTTTCGTACGTAACAGTGCGTCATAAGCAAACTAATGTAGGACCAAAAATGATGTAATATTTGAAAGTATATAAAGTAAATTGATCATGTTACCTCAGAGTTTACAAATATTGAAGATCATGAGTAGCAAGTACAAAGAGGGTTGGAAAGTTCAGAAACTAAAGGAATTGAAGAAAACAATGTTTCGTCGAAAGTTGACAAGTTAGGAATGTTATAACATGTACTTTTGGGGTGAGACTAGGGTGGTTAACATGATAATGAGACTATGTTATGATTTATATTAGTCGTATGACAGCCGTGAGTTAGGTTTTGAAGTCAAGAGAGTTGTGGAATAAAAGTTGATGAAAGTCATCACAAGTTACGTTCATAAGTTTTACTGAACATGTTGGTCCAATGTAACTGCGATTTTCTTCCAATATACTTAGTGTTACTGGATGTTCCACCCATAAAATTGAATATATATGAGTCTACTTTTTAAATAATTAAACCATTTGTCAATACGACATCGGAGTAGAGAGATATGGGCGTTTTTGCGAGACTACGCAGGCTGCTAGGTGACAAGTAGGTGTGTCGCCTACTTGCTTAAATGAGAGCCCAAAAATGGGCCATTTCAGATCATCCAAAGAGGCCTTTTAAAGTCCTATTTTCTTCATATAGTATACTGAAAATAGGGCATAATAACAATACATAATCTCTGCAAAAATCCTCCCAAATATTTCCCACCAACCCTAATTCAGTTTCTCTCCCTTTCAAGCTCTAATTGAAGGTAAAACCTAGATTTTGAAGAACCAAGATAGGAGTTGAGTTATACAATAAATAAGGTGAGTTTACTGCTATCTTTCATCCATTGTTTCTGCTGTAAATTCATGGTAAGTCATTCTATACTTGTAAGAACTCACAGGACGGTGATCGAAAGCCGTGAGTTCGAGTTATTCACATGTAGCGGACTGTTTTGTGTTGCTACTGGGTTGCGTGTTTTACTATTATTTTGTGGCGTTTTTGAGGAGGAATGCGGGTGGAGAAACACCATATAAATTTAGGGTGGTGGGCTTGTCGTTCATCGTAACATTTCCAGGTCGTTTGACACTACTACGGTGGTCATTTTGTGTATGAAGAGATTCGGGTGTGTTGGGCTGTTTTGTAGTATTTGATGGTGTATATAAGGCTGGAAAATAATGTATATATGTTGTTATTGTTGTGTTCTTTTGTTTTTGGTGTTATCTTGAATTTTTAGGAAGTAAGGATTATAGGGGAGATGTTGCCCGATTTAATACAAAATAAGCTTGTCGTTCATTGTGCGATAGTTGAACCTTTCATAACTTAATGATAGTATTATTATCGTTGTTATAGATTAAGGTGCGAAGAGGTGATTTCAACTTGGTTATTGGAAATATTGTCATAAGTTATGTTAAGGCTAAACCTTTCCTTCATTTTGGCATGATCTCGTACCTACATGTGTTTGATAACGATACATAAAGAGATGTTCGCATTCCTGAATTTGTTCATATTATCCTAGTCTCATAAGTTACAATATTCTACCTTAATGGGACTTTCTATTCAGTTAAGTATTGTCTTCTTTCAGCCAAGAGAGCAGAGAGTCTACATATATATATATATATATATATATATATATATATATATATACACAATATTACAGTATTTTCACCACCACCAAGCTGTAATCGGTGGGCAGGACCCTATTGGGCAACCTCTGATCAGATGGTAAGTTATATATCGAACCTACTGTGGCCGAGCCCAAAATGGCCGAGATACAGAGTGTAGTATGGCCGAGCGCCTATGAGCGAGCCTACTACGGCGGAGCAGTTACACGTTTCGAGCCTTATAGGGCCGGACATTTATTTTACTTACTGTATTGAGAGAGTTGAGTCAGTATCAGCAAGTAAGTATATTTCCAGATCATCTTTGACTCCCAGTTACTTTCAGTTATAATATTATCAGTTCAGTTTTAGCTTTTAGCTATTTTATTGCCTTACATACTCGGTACATTATTTCGTAGTGGCGTTCCTTTTCTTGGGGAGCCGCATTTCATTCATGCAAGTTCAGACAGACAGACGAGTAGGCTTCCTCAGTAGGTGTTGCCCGAGTTCAGCCTGATCGGTAAGCTCCACGTCCTTCAGAGTTGTTAGGTTTAGATTTTTGTGTACATCTTATGTAGATCTGTATATATGTTATGGGTAGAGTCTTGTAGACATATCCTATCAGTTAGTGCAGTATGTTAGGCTTGTAAACCTTGTATGTGTATTTTGTTGGTTTGTCAGCTATAGTAGTTATGACGGCCTTGTCAGCCCTTCGTTTTATTGATGTTTAGTCAGCGTTAGTTTCCGTTCATTTTTATATTTTTCTTCGCAAATTATATTCAAATATGGCCCCATGGCCAAAGTAAGACATTATATGTTCAGAGTCCCTTAGTCGCAAGTTGGTACGCAAGGTTAGGTGAGGCACCAGGTGCCTGTCATGCCCCTCAGGTTCGGGGTGTGATAAACTTGGTATCAGAGAAGTTCTGTCATAGAGAGTCTACAAGACGTGTCTAGTAGGGTCTTATTTATAGATGTGTTGTGCACCACATTATATAAGCAGGGAACTACAGGGCATTTAGGAGTTGGTTACCCTTCTTTCAAATCTAAATCGTGTTATAGAACTGAGTTATAGGAAATTTGAGTTAAACTTAAGTGTTGATGTTTGCATGCACAGATGACGGTGACTAGGAAGACTACGGCTAGCCAGAGGAGAGATACAACAGCAGGTGAGGGGACCAGCAGGGTACCCCCAGTAGATGGGGCCCAGTCTGTTGCCCAAGGCGAGACCCCTACTCAGCTATTACCGGCTCCTCCACCACCTAAGGAGATTCCTAGGGATACCGCACATCCAGTTTCTCCTCCACTTCCATCAGATCAGGACTTGAGAAGTTCGGTGCATTTGTTGACACAGTTGGTAGCTACGCAGCAACAGGCTAGGGTATCAGCTAGTGCAGGATCTTCTGAGGGGTCTGGGAGTTTAAGGGTCCGAGAGTTTATTGCTTTGAGTCCCCCAAGGTTCATGGGGACAGATCATAGGGAGGACCTGCAGGATTTCATAGATCAGTTTCACAAGATCTTTCGAGCTATGCATGCCACGGAGAAAAAGGCAATTGAGCTAGCTTGCTTTTCAACTCCGAGATATAGCCATTGTTTGGTACGAGGGATGGGAGAGGTCCGGGGGACGTGATCCACCTCCAGCTATTCGGGAGAATTTTTCAGATGCCTTCCTTGACCAGTACTTACCGCGGGAGATCTGACAGGCTCGAGTCGATCAGTTTCTAGCCCTCAAGCAGGGCAATATGATTTCCGAGCGTATAGTCTCCGTTTTGACTCAATGGCCAGATATGCACCATCCATAGTTGCTACTATGTGAGACAGGATTCACAGGTTTATAGAAGGGTTGGCACCCGAGTTAACCGAGGCATGTGCCACCGCTGCATTGCAGGATAGTATGGATATCTCCAGGATTGAGGCATTCGCCCAGAATATAGAAAGGGGTAGGTGTCGGCAGTAGGCTATAGAGAGGTTTGAGCAAGGGAAACGTAAGAGTATAAGATTTCCTAGGTCTCAGGAGCAATCTTAGGGTAGTTATAGGCCCCAGTACTTCGGACATCTACCTAGGCCTCCGCCACCTCAGTTATAAGGCTACAGATATGACCGCTATACTCAGTCAGGACCAGGTGAGAGCTCACGGGCATTGGGTTTGCAGCGACAGTGAGGTTCAGCGCAGACATGGTCATTTTTGCTGCGGTGTGACATCTGTGGTAGAGGACACTTGGGCCAATGCCGAGCAGGTTCTGATTCTTATTATACATATGGGCGTCCGGGGCATATGATGCAAGATTGGCCAAATAGAGATTCTAGGGGAATGGCACAACCAGCGAGTTCAGCAACATGATCATCTATGTTCGTGCATCCTTCAGGGCGTGAGTCTCAGTCTTCGGCTAGTAGAGGTCGAGGCAGAGGTAGAGGTTCCAGTTCATGTGGTAATCAGAACCGTATCTATGCTTTAGCGGGTCGACGGGACCAGGAGTCTTCACCAGGCGTTGTGACAGGTATATTCATGATGCATATGCCTTGATAGACCCAGGATCTACTTCATCGTATATTACCCCATTTGTCACGGGGAAGTTTAGTATAGTTCCTGAAATACTAAGTGATCATTTTGTGGTACCTACACCAGTCGGAGAATCGATTATTGCTAGACGGGTTTACCGAGGTTGTACGGTGACAATTTGTAGTCGTCAGACCTTAGCTAACCTAGTTGAGCTAGAGATGATGGATTTTAATGCTATCATGGGCATGGACTGGTTGCCAGCTTGCTATACCACAGTTGATTGCCGAGCAAAGGCAGCCATATTTCATTTTCTGGCTGAGCCAGTCATTGAATGGGTAGGTAATATAGCGACACCCAGAGGTAGGTATATTTCCTATCTGAAGGTGAGGAAAATGATCGCAAAAGGGTGCATTTATCATATTGTGCGAGTTAGAGATGCAAATGCTGAGATACCTACACTTCAGTCTATTACCGTAGTCAAAGAGTATGCATATGTGTTTCTAGATGATCTTCCAAGTATTCCTCCAGAGCGAGAGATTGATTTCAGCATCAATTTGCTTCCAGGAACTCAACTAATATTCGTCCCTTAGTATAGAATGGCACCTGCCGAATTGAAGGAGTTGAAGGAGAAGTTAAACGATTTGCTGGAGAAAGGCTTCATCAGGCCTAGTACCTCACCTTGGGGTGCATCGGTACTGTTTGTGCGGAAGAAAGACGGCTCTCTGAGGATGTGTATCGATTATAGGTAGCTGAACAAGGTAACTATTAAGAATAAGTAACCACTTCTAAGGATCGATGAATTGCTTGATTAGTTGTAGGGGGCTAGATGCTTTTAAAAGATAGATTTGAGGTCGTGGTACCACCAGGTCAGAGTTCGGTAAAAAGATATTCCGAAGATAGCCTTTAGGACCCGATATGGCCACTTCGAGTTCCTTGTCATGTCCTTTGGGTTGACGAATGCACCCTCCGTATTTATGGACTTGATGAATAGCCTATTCCGGACATTTTTATATTTGTTCATAATAGTATTTATTGATGATATTCTTGTTTATTCCCATTCAGAGGATGAGCATATGGACCACCTACGAGCGGTACTCCAAACCCTCCGTGATCGTAAGTTGTATGTTACATTTGCTAAATGTGAGTTCTGGTTGAAGTCTGTAGCATTATTGGGGCATATTGTATTAGATGAAGGTATAAAGGTAGACACTCAGAAGATTGAGGCCGTGAAATCTTGGCCTAGACCTACCGCTCCGACAATGGTTTGTATCTTTCTAGGGTTAGCAGGATACTACCGGAGGTTCGTAGAGGGTTTTTCTTCCCTTTCGACACCATTGACGAAATTGACGTAGAAAGCAACTACGTTTCAATGGACGGAGGCTTGCGAGCAAAGTGTCAAAGAGCTTAAGAACAGGTTGACCTCAGCGCCAGTTCTAACACTTCCAGATGGTTCAGAGGGTTATGCCGTGTATTGTGATGCCTTAAGTGTCATGTTAGGATGTGTCCCGATGCAACATGGGAAGGTAATTGCGTATGCTTCAAGGTAGTTAAGGAAGCACGAGAGGAATTATCCGACCCGCGACCTCGAGTTAGCTGTGGTTGTCCATGCACTTAAGATATGGAGGCATTATTTATATGGTGTTCATGTTTGATGTATTTACAGATCATAAAAGCCTACAATATATCTTCAAGCAGGAAGAGTTAAATTTGCGACAGAGGCGATGGCTTAAGTTATTGAAAGATTACGATGTGAACGTTCTATACCATCCAGGGAAAGCTAATGTTGTAGCAGATGCCTTAAGTCGCCGATTGATGACGTCCAAATCCACTACTAAAAAGTAAATGGACACGGTCGCATGCAATATAATTTACCCAACTATGAGTCGGGGTCGAATCCCACAGAGAATAATATGTAGGCGATTAGGAATGTAAGAGAATTATCACTTATTATGCAATGCCAAACACTTAGAATGGTTGTTGAGAAAATATTAGAGCTAAATGCGAAAACGCAAACTAACCTAGAAAGCAAGTAAAATGATCAATGGCTACAAGCATGGGTGCATCGGGATTTACACTCAAGTAACGATCCAATATATTTCACAATTTTATAAATATGAACAAGTTTATTATTTATTAGCCTCGGATAATAATTCTATATTAGCTTCATTTGAAGACTAACAAGACTTCCTAATTGAATTATCCCTGAAATAATTAAGAGATTAAGCACACCCGAATATGGCTACAAGTAGTTCATTCCTATCCCTAGGTAGAATCTATAAAGTGAGGGTTAACGCCTCAAGTTCTTGTTAATTAATCTTTCCCAACCCCGAATTATTTTTTTCAAAATTAATCCGAAGTGAATGGGCAATTCCTAGGGTTAGCTAATTCCTTTGGAAACATTTAAGAACAAGAATAATTAAAGAAACAACAGCTTGCTTCATAATAAATAAAAATCGTTCAATACATAAGCACAACAAGGTATTTAATCCACACTTTAAATATGAATATTTCCATAAACATGATTCAAGTGTTGGAAATAAATACTACACACTTAGATATACAATATAAAGAAAGGAAATGAAGAAATGAGCATAAAGGAGTAAGAAATTCTCAACCCAAAACTCCAAATCTTCAAGACCCAAGTATGTGTGCAAGAACCCTAGCTTCCAAAACTTGTTCTCTCTAGTATATGGACTGAAACTAAGACATAGATGTTCCAAGATAAGATTGGATCGTGTATTTCTGGGTTTGGAGTTGAGAAAATGTGAAATGTTAATACTACTCAGGTCAGAAACCCGTTGACCGCACCTGCGGAAAGATACTCGCAGGTGCGACTCCGCAAATGCGGTCTTTCAATCGCAGATGCGTGAACTCAGGGGATTTTTCCTACTCCGCAGATGCGGACATTATAGCGCAAGTGCGACTCCACAGATGCGGATAAGCCATCGCAGGTGCGAACACATGTAGATTTCCCTTTCTCCATAGATGCGGACAAAATAGTCGCACCAGCGACTCCGCAGGTGCGGAGTTTTGCCGCAGATGCGCTCCCACTGAAGCTTAACTCCATAGATGCGGCCTTCCAGCTCGTAGATGCGAGGTCGCATATGCAGATAGTGTTTCGCAGATGCGGAATCACTGAAGGAATTTGCACTTTTGTACTCCTTTTTGCTCAATTCCACTTCACTTGAATTCAAGCCTCTTCGTGGCATCATTTACCAAAATATCTAGCAATACACACCATAAACAACCTCATATTATAATTAAAATACGCAAAAACTAAAGAAAAGAGACTAGAATGAGTGGTAAAATCACCACTCATCACCGATCTATGGGTAGCTTAGCACATGTAGAGGCCGAGAAAGACAATTAACTAGAGAGATTCATCAATTGGCTTGTTTGGGGGTTCAGTTAGTAGATTCTGACGATGGTGGAGTTGTACTCCAAAACACTTCAAAATCATCTCTCATAGTTGAAGTCAAGGAAAGGCAGTACGAGGATCCAGAGTTGGTCTAGTTGAGAGAGCGAGTTCCGCAGCAGAAGAAGCCATTGTTAGAGCTCAAGGGAGATTGGGTTCTCAAATACAGGGGTATTCTGTATGTTCCAGATATAGCAGGGCTATGAGACAAGATTATGTCAGAAGAACATTATTCGTGGTACTCCATCCATCCTGGGTCGATGAATATGTATCATGACATTAAGAATGTGTACTGGTGGAATGATATGAAGAAGAACATTGTTGAGTTTGTTGCCCAATGTCCTAGTTGCCAGAAAGTTAAGGTAGAGCACCAGAAGCCCAAGGGGCTAATGAAGATTATAGAGATCCCGGCATGGAAATGGGAGGCGATAAACATGGACTTTATCACGGGTTTACTTCGTTCTAATCGTATGTTCGATTCCATATGGGTGATAGTCGATAGGCTCACGAAATCAACTCATTTTCTACCAGTCATATTTACATATACAGCAGAAGATTATGCAAAAGTTATATATTAAGGAGATATTGCGGCTTCACGGAGTAACAGCTTCTATTATATTTGACCATGGGGCTCAGTTTACAGCACATTTTTGGAGGACATTTCATAGGGGTCTAGGGACTCAGGTGAATCTCAGCACAACCTTTCATCCATAGACTGATGGAGAAGCTGAGCGCACAATTTAGACGCTCGAGGATATGTTACGAGCATCTGTGTTGGATTTTAAAAGAATTTGGGATGAACATCTACCTCTTATCGAGTTTGCATATATTAATAGTTACCACTCCAGTATCGAGGTGGCTCCACACGAGGCTTTGTATGGGAGTATGTGCAGATCTTCTATAGGGTGGTTTGATGTTGGAGAATTTGGGTTACATAGGCCAGACCTGGTTCAGCAGGCCATACAGAAAGTGAAGCTTATTCGAAAGCGACTGTTGACAGCTCAGAGTCATCAGAAGTCATATTCTGACGTGCGGCGATGAGACTTAGAGTTCAGGGTTAATGACTGGGTATTATTAAAGGTATCACCTATGAAGGGCGTGATGAGGTCTGGAAAGAAAGGCAAGCTTAGCCCATGGTATATTGGGCCTTATAGGTTCATTGAGAGAGTGGGCCAAGTAGCATATGAGTTAGAGTTGCCCTCAGAATTGGAGTTTGTCCATCCGGTTTTTCACGTATCTATGCTATGGAAGTGTATTGGCGATCCTACCTGAGTGGTGCCCACGGATGACGTATAGATTATAGAGGACTTGTCATACGAGGAAATTCCAGTTGCCATCCTAGATCGACAAATCCGCAAGCTACGAAATAAGGAGGTAGCCTCCGTGAAGATTTTATGGAGGAGCAACAATGTAGAAGAGATGATGTGGGAATCGGAGGAAGAAATGAAGTCTAAATACCCCCACCTATTTCAAACTGAATATATGGCTCGCGATAGGATGCTACAACATAACTCTATTCAGGCTAGCAGGTCATTTGGTAAGCTTTTATTTTTGACTTTCAGTATTAATGATTTAAGGTCGGTGAGGCAAAGTGTTGCTATTTATAAAAATTGGCCATGTGTGGAATGCATAGTATGTTTTCTGGCCGCGTGCAGGTTGGTGTTAGTCTAGTATACGGAGGAGACTCTGGAAATAATTTCCAAAGTCTCTAAGAGTAAACATTCGAGGACGAATGTTCCTAAGGGGGGGAATGATGTTACACCCTATTGTTTCGTACGTAAAAGTGCATCATAAGCAAACTAATGTAGGACCAAAAATTAGATATTATTTGAAAGTATATAAAGTAAGTTAATCATGTTACCTCAGAGGTTATAAATATTTAAGATCATGAACAACAAGTACAAAGAGGGATGGAAGGTTCAGAAGCTAAAGGAATTGAAAAAAACAATATTTTGTCGAAAGTCGACAAGTTGGGAATGTTATAACATGTACATTTGGGGTGAGACTAGGGTGATTAACATG
Organism: Nicotiana otophora; assembly: GCA_000715115.1. Lineage (NCBI taxonomy): Eukaryota > Viridiplantae > Streptophyta > Magnoliopsida > Solanales > Solanaceae > Nicotiana > Nicotiana otophora. The sequence continues at coordinate 31,976 of AWOL01S0029911.1, forward strand.
ATAAGGAGATTATGCGATGATATATATTAGTCGTATGACAGTCGTGTGTTATGTTTTGAAGTCAAGAGAGTTGTGGAACAAAAGTCGATGAAAGTCATCACAATATACTTAGCGTTACGGGGTGTTCCTCCAATCAAATTGAAGATATGTGAATCTAATTTCTAATGTATTAAGAATTTTGTCAATACGACATCGGAGTAGAGAGATATGGGCGTTTTGGAGAGACATCACAGGCTGCTAGGTGACAAGTAGGTGTGTCACCTACTTGCTTAAATGAGAGCCCAAAAATAGGCCATTTATGGTCGTCCAAAGAGGCCTCTTAAAGTAATATTTTCTTCATATATTAGACCGAAACTATGGCATAATAACTAGACATAAGCTCTGCAAAAATCCTCCCAAACATTTCCCATAAACCCTAATTGATTTTCTCTCCCTTTCAAGTTCTAATTGGAGGTAAAACATAGCTTTTGATGAACCAAGATAGGAGTTGCGTTATCCAACAAATAAGGTGAGTTTACTGATCTCTTTCATCAATTTTATCTTCTATAAATTCATGTTAAATTGTTCTATACTTGTATGAACTCACAGGACGGTGATCGAAAACCGTGAGTTCGAGTTATTCACTTGTAGCGAACTATTTTTGGACTGTTATTATTGCTGTTGGGCTGAGTGTTTTACTACTATTTTGTGGCATTTTGGAGGAGGATGAGGGGTGGAGAAACACCATATAAATATAGGGTGGTGGGCTGGTCGTTCGTCATAACATTTCCGATTTGTTTGACACTGCTACGTTGGTCGTTTTGTATATGAAAAGATTGGGGTGTGTTGGGCTGTTTTGTAGTATTTGATGGTGTATATAAGGCTGTACAATAATGTATATATGTTTCTATTGTTGTGTTCTTGTGTTTTTGGCTTTAGCATGAATTTGGAGGAAGTAAGGATTATAGGGGAGATGTTGCCCGTGTCAATACAAAATAAGCTTGTCGTTCGTTGTGCGATAGTTGTACCTTTCGTAAATTAATGATAGTATTATTATCGTTGTTGTAGATTAAGGTGAGAAGAGGTGAGTTCAACGTGTTTATTGGAAAGATTGTAATAAGGTATGTTAAGGCTAAACCTTTCCTTCATTTTGGCATAATCTCGTACCTACATGTGTTTTATAACGAGACATAAAGAGATATTCGTATTCCTGAATTTGTTCATATTATCCTTGTCTCATAAGTTACAATATTCTCTCTTAATGGGACTTTCTATTCAGTTAAGTATTGTCGTTTTTCAGCCAGGAGAGCAGAGAGTCTATATATATTCAGTATTATAGTATTTTCGCCACCACCGAGCTATAATCGATGGGCATGTCTCTATTGGGCAACCTCTGATCAGATGGTAAATTATATATCGAGCCTACTGTGGCCGAGCCCAGAATTGCCGAGATACAGAGACTAGTATGGCCGACCTCCTATGAGCGAGCCTACTACGGTGGAGCAGTTACACGTTCTGAGCCTTATAGGGCCGGGCATTTATTTTACTTACTATATTGATAGAGTTGAGTCAGTATCAGTAGGTAAGTATATCTCCATATGATCTTTGACTCCCAGTTACTTTCAGTTATCATATTATCAGTTCAGTTTTAGCTTTTAGTTATTTTCTTACCTTACATACTCGGTACATTATTTTGTACTGACATTCCTTTTCTTGGGGCGCTGCATTTCATGCATGCAGGTTCAGACAGACAGACGGGGTAGACCTCCTCAGTAGGTGTTGCTCGAGTTCATCCTGATAAGTAAGCTCCACCTCCTTCGGAGTTGCCGGGTCTAGAGTTTTGTGTACATGTTATGTATATATGTATATATATTTTGGGAAGGTCAGGTCCTTGTTCCGATCACAGTAGATCCATCAGTAGAGGCTTATAGACATATCCTGTCACTTAGTGCAGTATGTTGGGCTTGTAGGCCTTGTATGTATATTTTGTTGGTTTGTTAGTTGTAGTAGTTATGACGGCCTTGTCGGCCCAGCGTTATATATTGATATTTAGTCAGTGTTAGTTTCCGTTCATTTTTATATTTTACTTCACAAATTATCTTGCAATGTGGCCCCATGGCCAATGTATGACATTATATATTTAGAGTCCCTTAGTCGCAAGTTGGTACGCAAGGTTAGATGAGTCACCGGGTGCCGGTCTCGCCCCGTAGACACTCTCAATCAATCATATTTTACCCAAATCTGAAATTGAAAACTAAGGTATGGAACCTTACCTCTTAAATGAAGAACTTGAGGGATTTCTTGTTTACTTTCAAGGCTTGGAGAAGATCTTGATAAACAAAGAACTTGAGCTTTTTCCTCTCTCTAGAACACTCTCACTTCTCTCTAAAAATATCAGAGTTTTGCTCCAAAATGAGCTTCAAGTGTTATTTATCCAAGTTGGTTCAGGTTATAAAGATAGAAAAATGGATACTCTGAAATTTTGGAGCAGACTACAGACCTGGCCTCGCGAGCTCAATAGCGAGCTACAAACCTGGCCTCCCGAGAGCAATAGCACGATCTAGCATGCTACAGACATGGCCTCGCGAGCTCTGTAGCAAGCTACAAACCAGCCTTTGGTTATTTGAACATAACTTCTTGTAGGAATGTCCAAAGGATAAACGGTTTGAAGCGTTAGAAACTAGATTCAAAGGGATTCACCTCATAAGTCGTTATATTTTGGTAGCAACATATGTTTGAAGTAGGATATTATGAGAAATGAGACATCATTTTCACTTAATGTATCCAACTTATTCCACACGAATTCTTGCCATTCACAAAACTCCTTAGTATGTTCAAACATACATTAAACATATATTTTTCATTTCAAACTAATGTATTTCTATCCCATCGGTCTCCTTGAATAGTCGAACACGTTATTCCCAAATACTGTTGGCACACTTTAAAATCTTAAATCATTAGGAAATTTTAACGGGGCCTTACACCTATAGTGGGTTTTGGGTCGTGATAGTTTGGTATCAGAGCTCTAGGTTCACTTTGGTCTCGCGAGTCATGAGCAAGTCTAGTAGAGTCTTGTGGATTGGTACAGAGACATCTTTGCTTATCTTCGAGAGGCTACAAGGTTGTTAGGATAACTTCCCTTTTTGATTCCTCCTCGTGCGGGTTGATTCCATTGAAGCTTATGTCTTCATTTTCTTCTTACCCATTCTTATATGATGTTGAGCGCTTGCATCAATTATGCATAGAGGAGTTGTAGTGGTGCTGCATATGTTGTGAAGGATGTTTTTTTCTGTGCATTTGGGCAAACTATTATCGTCACCTTATGGATGGGTGTTCTGTCATTTTAGCCCAGTGTTAGCGTTGCCTACGGATTTAAGGCATTGAACGGCGTAGTGTGATGTTTTTGTGATTTTACCGCACAGTGCTAGTGTAAATTGTAGGATGCTTAACTATGTGTCGCGGCAATGAATGACTTGAGAGGAGGAGTATTCGTTACATGGTTTTAGAGATTCAGCATTTTATCCTAGCGTAGGAGAGGCAACTGGACTATGGATGTTCAGTCTTTGGTTGAGGGAGTAGTGAGATCGGATATTTTTGAATTTGGTGGAAATTCTCATTTCTGATATGATGTCGTCATCCTTGTTCGAACGCATTAAGGCTCATAGGTGTTATGGTCTTTATTGATTTGCCTTCGAGGCAAGGTGTTGTGAAATGGTTCCTAAGAAGCGGTTGTCAAAGATGGCGGTATGTAGCGATTTCAGAGTCGAATCAGTGTTTCTAATGTTGATGGCCCGAGAAAGATGATATTCAAGGAGGCTTATTATTGGTAGCAATTTCTTAGTTCAGGTGCTACAGAGATGGATTATGATTTGAGGAAGTATTTGGGCAGTGAAGGATGAGGAAGGACATGATGGGAGGTACCTCGCAGAGGTTGAATTACTAGAGGTGAGTAGTTTACTTCGGAAGATAGTTAACTGACAGTGAGAATGTTAGCGTATAGTATGGATTTCGTGGTAGGATAGCCAAGTGCTTCCACAAAGCTTGGGATGTAATATGAGTTCAAGTTTTGGATGCAACGCTAGACCTTCATTTGATGCTGATGGGAACGAGCGGGCACTTTCGACTGGTGGATGAGTGTGAGCTCAGGAGGATTAATTGATTTCACCATGGATGTAATCAAGGCGATATCGTTGGAAGATGTCGATAGGAGGTTACACAAGTGGGCTGTCTCCTGTGAGGTGTTAGGAGTTGAGTGATTTGTAGTAAAGGTCCTATGAAGAACTTTAATTTATATCCAACATGAAGCATGTACTACGATGTGAGCTGGGATCGCTTGAAGAAGATAGTGTAGCGGGCAGGAGGTCGATTGTGTGTTTGGATATGATAATTCGAGTTATGTTATGCAAAGTTTAACAAGAGATTGCGAGAAATTTGGCGGAGTGCGGTGCAAGTCATAGTAACCGAGGAGGTGTCATTTTTATTTATGGATTTATGTGATTGTGTCTTAAAGCTTAGTTAGGGTACCTACCATTTGCAATTAGGTCACGTGGCTATGTGCCTTAGTAGTATTGAGTTATCAGTACGTTGGTGGATTAGCTATGACTAAAGGAAGAAAATAGTAAGGGTAAGTCGAGCAAGGGATTTGATGGTTCTATGCTATAATTTCACCTTATTTGGTGTGGGAGGTTCATGAAATGACCCGGATTTGATACTTCTTCATGAAGGTAATGTGCAAGGAAACAGAGTCATTCGATTGCTTCTTCTGGGGTATTCGTGTGTACCGGAGAACTGGTTGCTAGCTATATAGTTGGGACCAGGTCACAGTAGGTGACTCTCAACAATGGTTCTAGTGGATTCAAGAAGTAAACTGCAGTGCCTAAGGATTTTCGAGTTTGTTGTATGGCTATGGAATTAGTTTTGTAGCAAAGTGTGAAAAAGACTTGCAATATTTCTATGATTGTCAGTGGGTCTTCTTGTGCGATGTTAGAAAGACGGAGGAAATAGCTTCGGATTCAGAAGATCTTTCAAAGCGGGTGTATCCGTTGGAGATGTTATTATGTGCATGAGGGGAGTATAATTAAAATTGTTTATAAGTATTGAGACGACGAGTCTCATGATTAAGGTCACTCGGGATGAGTGTTGTTTGAGGTCTGTTCTGTGTTTGAATAGAAGTGTTGTTTCAAAGGCAAGTCAAGAGTAAATTGGAAGAAGTTGAGTCAGTTAGTACTGGTTTGAATCATCATGGTTAAGGAAAGGGACAGTTCCTTCGATGTGGTAAGGCTATACAGGTTATTCGTGGTTGTACGTGCGGGCTTGACAGCCTCCGTGATTTGATTGATTTAGAGGTATTTGATTCTGATGGTTTTGTTATGTGTAAATGGGTCCCAGAAGAGTTATGGTGATTTATACCGTGACTTAAGTTATGCGTCTTTTTCGGTCATGGGGAGTTAGTTGTATGTTGCAATTCTTCTTCTGAGATGAGTTAAGTGAAACATTCTAGCTGGTGAAGTGTTTATTCTACTGGTGGTTCCGGAGTTGTGTTGAAATTATTGTACTCTAGTGTAGCAGCATGATAAGTCACTGGGCGGTATGGGATTGTAATATGAGGATCCAAGGTTGAGATCCAGTTTTGACAGGAATGTCACGGGCTCGGAAGAGCTGGGAGAGAGATTTAAGATGTTTAGAGTATGCTGGCACTATTTGTGTGTCGCCTGGGAACGATGTTATGTGGAAGAGGCATTGTATAATGATTTACTGATTCTTGATTTGCATCACAGTAATAGTATGGTTGGTAGGCATGGATGTGCAGATTTTGCTACCTAGGGCGGAAGATTGTAAGAGTTGTTCCTGATTTGACGCTTGATCGTATGTGTCATAGATATGGTCATTGGGGATCTTTGGAAGGTTATTGGCCTATTTTGGGATGACCGAAATCGTATTTGAGTTCTGTGGGTAGGCCTTATGTGAATGAATATTTGATACCAGATCAAATGCTTATTCAGCATAGCATTGCTTATGGATGAGTCTTCGGGTGTGGTGGAAGATATTCCTGCCTTAACCTATTTTAGGTGCTACTCTTTTATGAATCATGGTTTGTGAGACAGCTTGATTATTCACATGTGTGTTGTGGTCCAATGTAGCTTGTGGTGTTATATGAGTGAGATGGTTCTCGAGATGCAGGTCATTTATTGCACCTTAGTCGTGCTTGGCATTTTGTAGCACATGGCGCTATCTATTTCCACAGGGTTGCATTTATGCACTTGGCATGTTTGTGGTCGATGCTCGGGCATTTCGTGGGTATGAGATTTTTTGGATCGATGGGTATTTTCCTTATTGATTATTATGTGTGGATCGGGTGGCATGCCGCCACAGTTATGATATGTAGATTGGGTTGCACGCCGCAACAGTGAGATGTTGAGTACGGTTCCTTATACTTATTTTGTGTGTTTTGTTTCTTCCCCTTGAGATAGGTTTATTGTGTCGGTATGATTGATTTGAATGTTATGCGGGCTGGGTAGTTCTTTATCCGAGTTCATTTTTCCTTAATGGTCATATTGGAGTTGTGTCTTATCAGCGCATTGATGGGCTCATATGATATTTTAGACAGTGTTTGAGGTGGCTTATTACCCAGGCAGCTTGTACTGGGTGAGTTGAGGTTGTTGTACCTAATATCAGTGTAGTCGGATTATTATAATGTATATTAGAGAGAAAATGTCACTAATCAGCACAGAGTGAGGCAATGGTTCTTGTCAAGCGAAGAGACTCCATGAGCTATTGATTTCATGGTTGGTTATGAGTTCCTGCATATCTCTTTCAGCATGCATTATTATGAGGGTTGAGAATGGCCTTATATGTGTTTTGAGATATAAGCCCACTCTACGGGCATCTGGTTCGTGAATTTGCAGCCATTGTAGTAGGAGGATGTTATTATGAACAAACAAATTGTGTGGTGCATTGTGTGATTTCAGCATGGGTGCATGAAAATATTTTGGTAGAGGGAGTTGAGGTTGATACGGTGTTTGTATGTTAGAATTAGACCTGGTAGAGAATTCGGATGTGGGAATTTGGTTCTATGGCTTGGGGCCTAAGGTAGCAGGAAGGATCTTCAGTCTGGCTTGAGCCGATATGCTCATATGTGTTGTGGTGGCACGGGTAGGTACCCGTGGTGTCAAACAGTGATTTTGGGGCAACTCTGAAATGGTTCTTGGAACGTTCAAGGACGAACGTATGTTTACGTGAGGGAGAATATAATGACCCGACCGGTCGTTTTGAGCTCTAGCGCGTCGTTCGGCGATTTGAGGCCTTGAGTAGTTTCCCTTCATGTATTATTACTTGTACATGTGGTCGGTTTTGATTTTCGAGAAGTTCGGAGTTGATTTGAAAGGACTATTCTCAATTCGGAAGCTTTAAGTTGAAAGAGTTGACCACGTTTTGACTTTTGCGGAAACGACTATGATGAGCTGATAGGCCATTTTGAGTTTTAGCCTTCATTTATGTTTTCCGAGATCTCGAATAGCTACATTTTGCGTCCCTCGATTTGCGTGTGCAGTCCGTGTCTTTTTTCGGATAATCTTTATGTGAAAATTTGAAGAAAATGTCAATTTTAACCTTAAAATGATTTGAGTTGACTACGATCAATATTTGGTATAAATGGACCTATATCAGTGTTTTGACGGTCCAAATGGATCCGTATCATTATTTGGGACTTGGGCGTATGCACGAAATGGAATTTGAAAGCCCCAGACTCTATTTAACGTGATTTGTTGAAAAGTAATAATTTGAAGGTTTTATTTAAAGAATTCCTAAGTTTAACCGTAGGTTAACTTTGTTGCTACCCGGTTCAGATTTTGATTTCGGAACTTGGAATATGTTCAATTCACTATTTATGACTTGTCTGCAAAAATTGGTGCAACACAGAATTGATTTTACGTGATTTGGACGCCCGGTTGTAAATTTGAAAGTTCTTAAGTTTCTTTGAAAATTTCATGCATTTTGATTTCCGATTCATAGTTCTAGGTGTCATTTTTATGTCTTGATTACGAGCGAGTTCGTATGATATTATTACATTTGTGTACATGCTTATTTTGTAGCCCGATGGGCTCAGGTGAGTTTCGGATAGGTTACGGATTGAATTTTGGACTGAGAAAGTTGTTGGTTTTTCACTGCTGCTGATGTCAGGTGTTTTGTTTATCGCGATCGCGAAGCTACTCCCGCGATCGCGAATGGTAACTTGGGCTGGGGTGGTTTTTCTTCTACACAAATGTGGAGAAGTGGTCGCGAACGCGAAGCATCAAAGGTATTACCTTTTGCAAACACGACCCTTCACTGGCGAACGCGGTGGGTTAGGTGAGGATCTGGGGGAGGCAGGGGTTGAACTACGCGAATGCGAGCCCAGGCTCGCGAACGCGAAGGCCAGGAGGGACAGGCCATCACGAACGCGTGCAACCTCTCGCGAATGCAAAGGCCAGGACCTTCGCGAACGCGAAGAAGGCCTGACGCCCAGTGATTAAAATGTTCCAAAGTCGGGATTTATCCCATTTTTCACCATTTTCAAGTTTGAGCTCGGCCTAGATGCGATTTTGAAGAGGTTTTTTATCCCAACATTATAGATTAGTAGATTTTAACTCGTTTTCTTCTATTTTTTCCAACACACGTTGTTTTCTAACCTTTAATCAATGCTTTTTCATGGTAGGAGTTAGGAATTTAGACAGAAATTGGGGATTTTGAGAAATTGAGATTTAGACCTCAAATTGATGTCGGATTTCGAAATTAATCACATAATCGGGATCGGGTGAATGGGTAATTGGGTTTTACTCTGAATCATAGATTTTGACCAAGCGGGCCCGGGATTGACTTTTGTTGACTTTTTCCAATATCATTAAAGATTGAATCTTTTTCACTTATGGGTAGTTTCTAAAGCTTATTTTGAATTGTTTGAACTATATTTGATTTGATTTGATTTGTTTGGAGGCTAAGTCTAGAGGCAAAGCCCCGGTTGATCTTTGATTTGATTGGGAAGCGAGGTAAGTGCCGTGGTTAATCTTGACTTGAGGGATTAAGACATGTTAGTCTATTTGCTACATGCTTTATGTGGGGGAACAACATATATGTGAGATGACGAGTACTTATGTGTAGTTATTTGCGTTAAATCATGTGGGTGGAACTTGTTTCATTGTATTTTATTGCTTTGTTAATTATGATAACCATGTTTAGGTTAGATTATTATTTCTTTGATTATTCATTTAGTAATTATTGCCCTTTTATAATAGCAAATATTTCTGGAAGTTGATGTTTTGTATCATGGCATCATATTTGACATTAAATTCATTCTCTGTATTATTTATTACTCAAATTTATATTATCATTGTTACATGGTGAGGAAGACAGTAAAAGCACGACGGGTGATATCGTGCCATAGTATTTACATTATTATTATTACATGGTGAGGAAGAGAGTAAAAGTACGAAGGGTGATGTCGTGCCATTTATCTCATTTATTCATTATTGCATGGTGAGGAAAAGAGTAAAAGCACGAAGGGTGATGTCGTGCCATTCATCTCTTTTATTTATTGTTGCATGGTGAGGATGAGAGTAAAAGCACGAAGGGTGATGCCGTGCCATTTCATTTTACTTGTATCATCATTTCATGGTAAGCACGAGAGTAAAAGCACGAAGAGTGATGTTGTTCCATTTTCATATCATTGGTTTATCTGATTTCATTGGTTGATGATTTACTTGACTATTTCGTGATTTCATACCTGTCGCATTCGTTATATTTTCCCCATTTGCATGCCCCTTCCCAGTTTGTACATTACCATTCTCTGTTATTATTTCTTATTTATATATACTTGTAAAGGTTTATTTACGTATGTGTCATGTCATAGCCTCGTCACGACCTCGTCGAGATTAGGCTCGACACTTACAGAGTACATTGGGTCGGTTGTACTTATACTACACTTCTGCACTTCTTATGCAGATACAGGTATTGATACCCGAGGTACGAGAGGTGCGCCATCTTGGATCATTGCATATGGAGACTCGAGGTAGATCTGTTGGCGTCCGCAGACCTTGAAGTCCCCTTCCTTTTCCCACTTTTATTGTTCATTTCCTTTTTAACAGTTGTATTTATTTTAGACTTTGTTTGTAGACTTCTAGTTGCTCGTGTACTCGTGACTCCAGATTTCTAGGCGTAAATATTATCAAGTGACTTATATTAGCATTGTGTTAGATTGGGTTTCTATTTCTCGTTGTATATCATCATTGTGTTTTTAACTGTTAAAAATTGGCTATGCAATTATCTCACATCGGCTTGCCTAGAAAGTGGATGTTAGGCGCCATTAGGACCCCGAGGTTGGGATTTCGGGTCATGACAACGACCTAGGAATCGTGATTTGAAGATTACAATAGGTTTGTATGATGATTTTGGACTTGGGCATATGTTCGGGTTAAGTATCGGATGGTCGAGGAGCATTTCGGTGCTCAATGTGGAAAGCTGGCATTTTGAAAGTTTTAGAATTTCCTAAGTTCGAGTTGAAGTGGACTTTGTGTTATTGATGTTCATTTTGGATTCCGAGCTTTGGAATAGGTTCTTATTGTGATTTATGACTTGTACTCAAAATTTGGCTTCATTCTGAAATGTTTAAGTGTGATTCGGACGCGTTCGACGAAGGATGATGGTTTGAAATTTAAGAGAGTTTAAGAAATTGAGTTTGACCTTCAATTCTTCGTTTCGATGTTATAATTTATGTTTAGAGACTTTGAATAAGTTTACATAGGGTATATAAACTAGTTAGAATAATTGGCCGGGGTTCCTCAGACCTCGGGTGAGTTTTGGGGCTGTTTCAGACCACTTTTAGGCCCTTTTGAACTGTTGTTATTTGATGCCAGGGGTGCTCTTCCCGATCACGGAGGTCTGGGTCGCGATCTCGGAGAGCAATGTGCATTCCAGGCCTTGTGAATCATGATCGCGGACGAAAGGTCGTGATCGTGTAGAAGGAATTTCTGCTATTCGTAATATGACTTTGGGATCTTATATCTTGCCATCTATAAAGAACTTGGGTGTGATCTAAAAATGAAAGTTGTATCCCTTTGAATCTAGTTTTTCTGAAAATCAAACCGTTTGTTATTTGGAACTATGAACAAAATGTTATGACTATTATACCGAAGGTGTCTGTGAAGAAGAAAACACAATTTGTACATCGTGATCGCGGGATTTGGGCCACGATCACGATGAAGGAAACGATGCAGGAACTTTTCATAACCGCGATCGCATGGCTAATGACCCCGATCGCGAAGAAGGAGGCCTGGCAGGTGTATTAAATATTTAATTGCGTGAGTTTAAGCTCATTTCTTCACTTTTAAGTTCTTGGAGCACATGTGGGACAATTTGGGGTGATTCTTGAAGACCATTTTTGCCATATCTCATAAGGTAAGTTATTCCTACTTGTTTCGAGTTAAATACACGGATTATATATAGATTTTACCATGGAATTGGATAGAAATTCTTGAATTTTTGGAAGAAAATCTAGAAATGGTATTTTTGGATTTTGACAGCGAAATTGTATATGGAATTAGGAATAAATTATTCATTTGAGTTCGTGCTGCTATGGGTAATGTTTATCTTCGAATATTTTCGGAATCCAGGCATGTTGACTTTTCGAGCGTAGATGGGAATTGTTATAAATTGAATCTTATGAATATTGGAGTATATGTTTATTGGTTTTCATGTTGTTTGACTAGTTTCTGATCGATGTGCATCGGCATGAGGTGTTAGAGTGGCGTTGCAGCCCGTTATGGGACTTAAGAGCAAGATAAGTCTCATGTCTAACCTTGTGAGGGGGGAATCTAACCCTGTGTTATATTTGCTATGTGCTACAGGTTATGGGAGCTACCCACGTATGAGGTGACGAGTATACATGTGAATGCTGGAATTCATGATTAGGTTCGAGTAGACTTAGACTCACGCCATATTTTAATTATAATATTTTATTATTCTAATTAATTAGCAATAGAGATTTCACTTCCTATTACGAACTTCTCCCATGTTGTATGTATTTGTCTAGAGGTTTTATTGAATTTCACAACTCACACGTATATTTGTGACTGGGGCCAGTGACCCGTCAAGTCTTCACTATTCCTATGGGATTGGGTTGATCGCCTTAATAGTATCATTATGGGATCGGGCCGTTCACCTCGATAGTATTATGAGATGGATCTACGGTTCATTCCGGTCGACCCTCGGTAGTATACACGATTATGGGATCGAGCCGAACGCCTCAGCAGTACTTTTATGGTATCTAGACGTATGCCACGACAAGAATTCGTGTCTTTACTCTTATGGGATCAGGCTGTTAACCTTGGTAGAATCGTCAGAAATACTTGATGAGGAGTCCTCGTACTCATGATTTTTCCTTCCTTGAGATGTGACCATTGATTTGGTGATGACCATCATTGAGGTATCTGGTATTTGAGGACTCTGAGTTCATTGTTCAGACTGTATTATTTGCCTATATCTGTCATGACCCAAAATCTCACATGTCGTGTTGTCGCCTATCGCAATACTAGGAAAGCCGACAAGCACAAATGACCATGCATTTTTAAATTGAAACACAATGAAATAATCTTAGCAGTGAAAATCTCATAAATAACCGATAAGAAAATATCGCGACTCAATACAAAATTCTCCAAAATCCGGGTGTCGCTGAGTACATGAGCTACTAAAATATCAACACAGTCAAACTGCTAATACAACTATCTAGAAATATAGAACAATACTAAATAATTGAAAAGAAGGAGAGTTGAGGTATGCGGACGCCAAAACAGCTACCTAAAAAATCTCCAAGCACATGAAACTCCAAATCTGGTAACCACCGTGCCCAGAAGTACCTAGATCGGCTCACGAAGTACATAGTGTAGTATGAGTACAACTGACATAATGTACTCAATAAGTAACACTACTAACCTTGGGCTGAAAGCAGTGACGTGCTTAGAAAGGTACAGTCCAAATCCAGATACTAACAACGTAGATATGTCAGGAAAATGACAATAATAACTCATAGAAAAACCTGATAATCAGTTTGTAGACATGCTATCAGGTATTTACCAGTTTGAGCTCAACACTGATAAAATATGCCAAGTATGACTAATATGAGGTATGTTACATCTCGATATCTACATGTCAAATATACATGCTAATTGTAATACAACATAATGATAAAGTCATATATTCATACTCTTGGAGTATTCATCCTCACTCAGCACGCTCGATCACTCGGTACTCCCAATCCCTCAACACTCTCAATCACTCGGCACTCGCACTCGACATTCACACTAGGCACTTGCACTCAGTAGGTTGCGCTCATTGTTGGTATGTCATACTCTGGAGGGGCGGATCCTGCCCAAGCGCTAATATAAACCAATCATGGCATGATTCAAAAAAGCCTGCTGCGGCGTGCAGCCCGATCCAATAATATCACTCACAATCAAGCCCTCAGCCACACTCAGTCATCAATCTCTCTAGTCTCTTGAGCTCACAAATCTCATGACAATCACCCCAAAGAATGACAACATGATGTAACAATAAATGGCAACAGAAACTGAGATATGATATGCAAATGATAGATGTGACTGAGTACATAACTGCAATTTAAGCAAATAATTCAACAGCAGAATAGTACCAGCATATAGCCTAAACATGATATCTAACATGGATCACAACTCAATTCCTCTAACACGTGGAGATTACACGAATAACAACAAGATTGGGTAGCTACAGAGCCCCACAGAATAAACCGAGTCACAATTACTATTGTGCACGCTCACACGCCTGTCACCTAGCATGTGTGTCACCCGAATATAGACTACGTAACAAGTAGTTCGGAGATTCATACTCTCATTATCAAGTTTAGAAGTGTTACTTATCTCAAACCGCGTAAATCTCTACTCCAACAAGCCCTTTCCTCGCGAATCAACCTCCAAATGACTCGAATCTAGCAACAAACAACATAATACAATCAACACAAGCCATAGGAATCAATTCCATATGATAAAGCTTGGTTCTTTAACAAAAGTCAAAAAGTCAACCCCGAGCCCACGACTTGGAATCCGACAAAATTAACACAATCTAGACACCCATTCAATAACCAGTCCAACCATACTAAGTTTCTACAACGTTTCACAATTTTTCCAACCTAAAACACTAATTAAATTGTAAAAACAATGATAGATTCATGTATATTTACTAAATCTGAGTTAGAGTCACTTACCCCAATTAATCCTTGAAAATCCATTAAAGAATCGCCCAAATCAAAGGTCTGTAGCTCAGAATATGAGAAATGGGTTCAAACCATCGATTTTGATATTTTAATAGTCTGCCCAGTGATTGCACATCACGATCACGGAATTTCCCATGCGATCGCACAGAACAAAACCTTCAGTAGCCAAACACCTTCTATGCGAACGCACAATCCACGTCGCGAATGCGGTGACTAATTTCTTCGTGAACGCGTCTCCTCCCATGCGATCGCATAACACAACTGCCTCACGGCTTCGTGATCGCAGTCGTAACAACGTGATCGCATATAACTAATTCCCACTTGGCAGACCTAAGCCTACGTGATCACGATCCTCCTTTCACAATCGAGAAAGAGGAAACCATGAGCACTAACTTCAGCAATAACACAATTCCAAAAATGAACCGAACATTATCCAAATCATACCCGAGGCCCCTGGGACCCCTTCCAAACATACCAACATATCCTAAGACATCATACGAACTTGCTCGAAGCATCAAATCATATCAAACAACAGTAAAACAACGAATTGCACATCGATTCAAGCCTAATGAACCTATAAACTTCTAACTTACAAAACTATTGCCGAAGCATACCAAACCAACTCCGATTAACCTCATATTTTCGCACACATGTCATAAATGACACAACGGACCTATTCCAACTTCCGGAACCAAAATACGAGCCCGGTAACTACAATGTCAACACTCGGTCAAACATCTCAACTCTCCAAACTTCAACTTTTACCAATTCAAACCAAAATCATCCACAGACCTCCAAATCAATATCCTGACACACTCCTAAGTAAAAAATCACCATACGAAGCTATCAAAACCATCAAAACTCTATTTTGAAGCCATTTACACATAAGTCAACATCCAATCGATTCTTTCAGCTTAGGCTTTCAACCTTGGGACTAAGTATTCCAATTCATTCTGAAACATCCCCAAATCCAAACTAACCACCCTGGAAAGTCACATAGCAACAAACAACAGCGAATAAGTAATAAATTGGGGAACGAGGCTATAATACTCAAAACGACCGGCCGGGTCGTTACATTTTCCCCTCTTATACAAACGTCTATCCTCAAACGGGTCTAGAGTCATACTAGATTATAAAATAGGTATGGATATCTACTCCACATCTCTGGATCGGTCTCCTAAGTAGCCTCCTCGATTGGCTGACCTCTGTACTGCACCTTCATTGAAGCTATATTCTTTGACCTCAACTTTTGAACCTGCCGGTCAAACATGGCAACCGACTCTACATCATAAGTCAAATCACCATCTTATTGAACCGTGCTAAGTATAAAGCATGAGACGGATCATCGAAATACATTCGGAGCATGGAAACATGAAATACTAGATGAACACTCGATACACTAGGCGGAAATGCAAGCTTGTAAACCACCTCTCCAATCCTCTCAAGCACCTCAGAAGGGCCAATATACCGAGGGCTCAAGTTTCCCTTCTTCCCTAATCTCATAACACCCTACATGGGCGGAACTCTGACCAATGCCTTCTCTCTCACCATGTTTGCAGCATCACAAACCTTTCGTTCAGTGTAACTCCTCTGTCACTGTGTCGTGCGAAGTCGATCCTGAATTAACTTAACCGTTTCCAAAACATCCTAAACCAAGTCAGTACCCAATAGCCTAGCCTCGCTCGGCTCAAACCAACCACTTGGAGGCTGACACCGCCTCCGAAACAAGGCCTCATACGGAGCCATCTAAATACACATTTGGTAGCTATTGTTGTAGTGACTCTACAAATGGCAGAAACTGATCCCAAGAAACCCTGAAATCCATGACACAAACGTGTAGCATATCCTCCAATATCTGAATGGTGTGATCGGACTCTCCATCCGTATAAGGGTAGAATGTTGTACTCAACTCAACCCGTGTGCATAACTCCAACTACACTACTCTCTAAAACTGTGATGTGAACTGCGTGCCCCCATCTGAAATGATGGACACCGGCACATTGTGAAGGCGAACAAACTCACGGATATAGATCTCAACCAACCTCTCCGAAGAATAGGTAGTTCAAACTGGAATGAAATGTACGGACTTAGTCAACCGGTCCACAATCACCCAAATAGCATCAAACTTCTTCAAAGTCCATGGAAGCCCATATACGAAGTCCATTGTGATACGCTCACATTTCCACTCAGAAATCTCAAGCCTTTGAAGCAAACCGCCAGGCCTCTGGTGCTCATACTTCACGTGTTGACAATTCAAACAACGAGCTACAAACTCCACTATGTATTTCTTCATCCTTCTCCACTAATAGTGCTGCCTCAAGACCTGATACATCTTTGCGGCACCCAGATAAATGGAATATCGTGAACTATGAGCCTTCTCAAAAATTAAATCACGTAACCCATCTACATTGGGCACACAAATCTGACCCTACATTCGCCCAATAGAAACCTCCTTGGCATCATCGTGCTGAATTGTATCCTTAAGGACAAGCAAATAGGGGTCGTCATACTGACACTCTCTGATTGGATCATATAAACAAGACCGAGAAACCACACAAGGTAGAAATCGACTAGGCTTCGAAACATATAACCTCACAAACTGATTGGCCAAAACTTGAACATCTTATGCAAGTGGTCTCTCACCAACATGAATAAATGCAAGGCTACCCATACTCACCACCTTCCTACTCAAGGCATCGGCCACCACATTGGCCTTCCCAAGATGATACAGAATGGTAATACTATAGTCTTTTAATAGCTCCAACCACCTCCACTACCTCAAATTTAGATCCTTTTGCTTGAACAAGTGTTGAAGACTCATATGATCTGTAAATACCTCACATGATACGCCGTAGAGATAATGCCTCCAAACTTTCAATGAATGTCGTCTTCCGCATATCTGAGTCTCGAATCTTCAATTGGAGATACCCAGACCTCAAATCAATCTTAGAGAACTCCCTAGCTCCCTGAAGCAGGTTAAATAAGTCATCAATGAACCGCAAAGGATACTTGTTCTTAATTGTAACTTTGTTCAACTGCCTATAGCCAATGCACATCTGCATAGTACCATCCTTCTTCTTCACAAACAGAACTGGTGCACCCTAACGTGACATACTAGGCCTAATGAACCCTTTATCAAGAATCTCTTGAAGTTGCTTTTTTAATTCATTCAACTCTGCTGGTGTGATACAATACGGGTGAATAAAAATGGGCTGAGTGTCTGGCACCACGTCAATACCAAAATCAATATCCTTGTCGGATGGCATGCCCGGCAGGTCTGCAGGAAATACATCCGGAATGTCACACACTACCGTAACAAAATCAATGGTAGGAGTATCAGCACCAACATCCCTCAAAAAAGCCAAATATGACAAACACCCCTTTCCAGCCATCCGTTGGGCCTTCAGATATGAAATTACCGTACTGGGAACATAGTCCAGAGAACTTATCCACTCGATCCTAGGAAACCCTGAAATTGCCAACGCCATGGTCTTAGCGTGACAATCCAGAATAGCATGACATGGGGACAACCAATCCATGCACAAAATCACATCAAAATACATTATACTAAGCAATAAGAGATCAACTCTAGTCTGCAATCCCCCAATAAGCACCACACACGACCGATACACACAGTCCACAACAATAAAATTGCCCACCGGCGTAGATACATGAACATGTGAAACTAAGGATTGACATGGCATATCCAAATAACGAGCAAAATATCATGATACATACAAATAAGTGGAACATAGGTCAAATAATATGGAAGCATCCATGTGGCATACTGAGACAATACCTGTGATCACTGCGTCTAAAGCGACATCCTCTAGCTCGGTAGGGAAAGCATAGCATTGATCCTGACTGTCACCTGATCGACCTCTCCCTCTAAGGAAACCTCTAGGTACATGAGCCCCACCCCGAGCTGGATGACCGGGTGGTAAAGTAACTGGTGCTGAAGTAACGACAGGCACACTACCTCCACATATATACAGACTCCCCGCAAAACTCCCTGATGGTGGTGGATACTGAATCGGATCTCCAGCATCAGAATAACTACTAGAAGAACCTGGCACAGATGAACCCTGGACTGACGTAGCACGAGATGAACGCTGAGTTGAGACGGCACTAAGACATGACTGGCCCGGATGAGCACTGTATGAACCATGGCTAACTGATGAGCCATCTGAGCGGGCCTATAAGGACGACCCCTACTGTGGTGGAATTGCCCTCCAGAAGAAACACCGCTGAAACCACACGCACCACGAGGCCTCTTGGCCTCTCTTTCCTCATGCTCCTGACTACGGACCTGCTCTAGCCATCTAGCAGTATCAACCACCTCATCAAACCTAGTGCTTGATACAATCTCGTGAGTCATGACAAAAGTGCAGTCCATAGTTTAGGCCTCAGTGAACCTCCTAATCCTCTCCTTCTATATGGGGACCAACCAGATCGCATGACGAGCCAACTCTGAAAATCTCATCTAGTACTGGGTCACAGATATACCCTCTTGGCATAACTGCTTAAACTTCCTACGTAACTCTTCTTGGCGGGTTTGTGGCACAAAATTCTCCAAGAAGAGGACGGAGAACCCATGCTACGTAAGTGGTGCAGTGTCACCTAGCCTGCTCAACTTATAAGCCTCTCACCATCCGAAGGCTGAAAAGTAGTAAAGGAGACCCCACTAGTCTCCAGAATACCAATTGTGTGAAGAAACCGCTTGCACCTATCGAAGAAGTCTTGAGCATCATCAGACTAAGCCTCACTCAATGATGGAGGTCTGAGTGTCCCAAAACTCTTTAGCCTCTTTTGCTCCTCGTCACTCATAGGGAGACATACCTGGGCCTGAGTAAGTACAACCGGCAGGGCTGGTAGTACCCCCGTTGTCTAAAGTCTCTGAACCACCTACTCTAGAGTATTGTTTGCGGCAGTCTGAGCACCTCTCCCGGCCTAAGAAGTGGTTTGTGCGGCCTGAACTGAAACCGCCTGAGCAAGGATAGTGCATACAGTCAATATCTGGGCCAAAGCCTTCTGAAAGCCTAAAATCACAATGGGCATAGCTGGTGTCTGAGTTGGTCCCACCGGCTCAATCACATCTGGGATCGTTTCCTAAGATGGAGCAACTAGTGGATATACAGGTGCTTCTTTAGCAGCTATACGAGCTGCACCTCGACCTCTACCGTGGCCCCGGCCTCTCATGGCCCTAGCAGGTGGTACTGGTGGTACGTGTCCTCACCATTTATGAGAGAATAGAGTAATAGAAGTTTAGTTTCTGAAATCCACAAATCTGCATGACAAGACTACAAGAAAGTGAAGTTTTCTTAATGGTTCGGTAGACTCTCAAAAATAAGTACAAACGTCTCCGTGCCGACCCGCAAGACCCTACTAAATCTGCTCATGACTCCTGAGACTTATGTAACCTAGGTTCCGATACCAACTTGTCACGATCCAAAATCTCACATGTCGTGATGGCGCCTATCGCAATACTAGGCAAGTCGACAATTACAAATAACAACACATTTCTAAATTGAAACCACAATGAAATAAGAAACTATCGCGACTAAATACAAAATTCCCCAAAATCCGGGTGTCACTGAGTACATGAGCTACTAAAACGTCACCACAGTCAAACTACTAATACAATTGTCTAGAAAGATAGAACAGTGCTAAATAACTGAAAGGAAGGAGAGTCGAGACTTGCGGACGCCAAAGCAGCTACCTCAAAAATTTCCAACCAGATGAAACTCCAAATCTAGCAACCACCGTGCCCAGAAGTATTTGCACATGAAGTGCAAAGTGTAGTATGAATACAACCGACCCAATGTACTCACTATGTAATAGGACTTACCTTGGGCTGAAAGCAGTGACGAGCTCAGAAAGGTACAGTCCAAATCAAGATAATAACAACGCAGATATGACAGAAAAATTGACAATAATAACTAAGAGAAAAACCTCTTAATTAATTTTTAGACAGTTCACAATTTGTAGACATGCTTTCAAGTATTTAATAGTTTGATCTCAACACGGATAAAATATGCCAAGTATGACTAATATGAGGTATATTACATCTCGATATCAACGTGTCAAATATGCATGCCAACTGTAATGCAACACAGTGATAAAGTCATATATTCATACTTTGAAAGTATTCTTCCTCACTCATCACACTCAATCACTCGGTACTTCCAATCACTAAGCACTCTCAATCACTCATCACTCTTAATCACTCGGCACTCGCACTCATCACTCACACTCAGTAAGTATTTATGCTCACTGCTGGTATATCAGACTCCGGAGGGGCGGATCCTGTATAAGCGCTAATATAAGCTAATCATGGCATGAATAAATAAAGCATGATGCGGCGTGCAACCCGAACCGATAATATCACCCACAATCAGGCCCTCGGCCTCACTCAGTAATCAATCTTTCTAGTCTCTCGGGCTCATAAATCTAATGACAATCATCCCAAACAATGACAATATGATGTAACAATAAATGCCAACAGAGATTGAGATATGATATGCAAATGAAAGATGTGACTGATTACATAACTCCAATTCAAGCAAATAATTCAACAGTAGAAACGACCCCTGCGAGTCCCAACAATACCAGCATATAGCCTAAACATGATATCTAACATGGATCACAACTCAATTCCTTAACTCGTGGAGAATACATGAATAACAACAAGATTGGGTAGCTACATAGTCCCACAAAATAAACCGAGTCACAATTACTCCGGTGCTCCTCACACGCCCGTCACCTAGTATATGTGTCACCTCAACACCATCACATAACACGTAGTTTGGGGATACATACCCTCAGTATCAAGTTTAGAAGTATTACTAACCTCAAACCGCGTAAATCTCTACTCTAACAAGACATTGCCTTGTAAATCGGTCTCCGAACGACTCGAATCTAGCCACAAACAACTTAATACAATCAACACAAGCTATAGGAATCAGTTCCATATGATAAAGGTAGGTTCTTTAATAAAAGTCAAAATGTCAACTCAAAAAGTCAACTTTGGGCGTACGTCTCAAAAGCATACAAAATTAACAAAATTCGAACACTCATTCAACAATGAGTCCAACCATACCAAAATTACTCAATTCTAATCTCAATTCGACCTTCAAATCCTTATATTAAAGTCTATGAAATGTTTACAATTTTCCCCAATTTTTCCCACCCAAAACATTAATTAAATTGTAAAAACAATGATAGATTCATGTATATTAACCAAATCAGAGTTAGAATCACTTACCCAATTAGGTCCATGAAAATCCCTTCAAGAATCTCCCAAATTCAAGGTCTCTAGCTTAAAATATGAGAAATGGGTTCAAACCCTCAATTTTGATATTTTAATAGTCTCCCTAGTGATTACACATCGCAATAGTGGAATTTCCCATGCGATCGCGAAGAACAAAACCTTCAGTAACCAAAAACCTTCTACGTGAAAGCATACTCCAGGTCACCAATGCGGTGACTAATTTCCCTGACCTACGCGATCCCAGACAGCCTCATGCGATCGCGATCATCAATGCGCGAAAATCCCAGGCCTTCTTTTCCTTCTACGCGAACGCGTCTCCTCCCATGAGATTGCGTAAGACAACCCCCTCATGGCTTCGCAATTGCATATGTAACCACGCGACCGCATAGAACTAATTCCCACCTGCCAGACCTAACCCTACGTGATCGCGGTCCTCTTTCTGCGACCGCAAAAGAGGAAATCAGAAGCACTGACTTCAACAATAACACAAGTCCAAAAATGAGCAGAACATGATCCGAATCACACCCGAGGCCCTCGGGATCCCATCCAAACATACCCTAAAATATCATACAAACTCGATCGAAGTCTTAAATCACATCAAACAACACTAAAATCATGAATCACACATCGATTCAAGCCTAATGAACATATGAACTTCTAACTTTCAAAACTAATGCCGAAACATACCAAACAACCTCTGATTAATCTCAAATTTTTGAACACAAGTCATAAATGATAAATCGGATTTATTCCAACTTCGGGAACCAAAATCCGAACCTAGTAACCACAAAGTCAACTCTCGGTCATACTTCTCAACTCTCCAAACTTCAGCTTTACCAACTTTTGCCAATTCAATCCAAAATCACCAACAAAGCTCCAAATCAATATTCGGATACACACCTAAGTCCAAAATCACCATAAGGAGTTATGGAAACTATCAAAACTCTATTCCGGAGTCATTTACACATAAGTCAATATCCGGTCAACTCTTTCAACTTAGGCTTCCAACCTTTGGAATAAATGTCCCAATTCATTCCGAAACATCCCTGGAACCAAACCAACCACCATGGCATATCACATAACAACAAACAAATACCGAATAAGCAATAAATAGGAGAAGAGGATTATAATACTCAAAATGACCGGCCGAGTTATTACAAAATCTGTTCTCACTTTTACTTATCATGTTTCATACTTGTCTACTTTACTATATTTGATTATTGGACCACTAGTAAGTGTCAATGTTGACCCCTTATCACTACTTCTTTGGGGTTAGGCTAGATACTTACTAGGTACGTATTGATTTACGTACTCATGATACACTTCTGCACTTATTGTGCAGGTATATCTTCGATGTTCATTTGGGCGCAAGGGAACAACTATTGAGGGGACTTTAAGGTGAGATGCATCCCATGATACGATCTGCAGCACACGGAGTCTCCATCATGTTCATTTATGTTATCATGTCTATTTTACATTCCAGGTAGATGCTATATTACTAATGTACTTCTTAGTGGATGCTCATGTGTGACACCAGATTTTAGGATATTGTAGTAGATGTTAATGGTTTTGCATTAACATTGTCACCTTTTTTTCTATCTTACAAAAATTGCCTGAATCGATGATTTTAAATGCATTAGATACTTTATTTAATAGAACTTATGATTTCAAAAGTAATAAAATGAATAGTTGCATAGATGGTTCGCGGATGGTAGGCTATAATTGCGTATTTTGGTTGTACTTTACTAGTGTTTGAGCTTTTAATTGTATTATTGTACACTGAGTATGTGTTTTATACTTTGTAGGAGCGATTCTGAGTTGCGATGAGGTTGTGGAGCTAATTCGAGCTATTTTGGATCTTTGAAGTCTGATTAAAAGCCCAATGATTAAGTTGGGATCGTGTTCGAGGATCAACAGACAATCGTGCACTTAACTAGAGAAACGAAGGGCAAGCAGAAGCATATGATACTGCCTCCAGCGTGCACATGAAAGCTCAAATGAAGCAGTATACTGCCTGAAGTGCGCGGCCATATGCGCGATCACATGCCCAAGTGCGCGGCCGTGAACGTCGAGTTCCGAAAATTTTTCCAAGCCTATTTTTGTAATTTCGGAGGCGACTCCTTTTGACCAATATGAAGCCTAGCTCGTCTAAAAAGAGGGTATCTTGGATTTAGAGAGGAACTTTTGGGGAGACGCAAAATACTTGATCCAATTCATTCAATACGGAAGTTTGTTTGATTTTGGGAATTATAATGTCTTCTTGTTCTTCTAGCACTTTTGTGATGAATAACTGCTCCACTATGGAGTAATATTTCTTAGGGTTATTGACGGATGTCGTGATTCAACTATTGTTTTGGGTTTTACTCATTGTTAATCTCCTGAATTCATTGAATGAATTATAAATTGAATTGTAGGGCTAATTGTGGTTTTATTTTAATCGAAAGAGAAGTGTTGCTGCAATTTACATTGTTCCATATTGTTTGGGTTGATTTTACGCCTCTCATAGGTAATCGAAAGAGCTTAGAGAGTTATCAATTAACCTAGTTTAGAAGAATAGTTTAGAGGCATTCTTCAAAAATCATTCATTCACTGTATTTGTGCATATGTTCATAGGACCTGTTATTAGGTTGATTAAGGGCACACTCAGTCATTCAGAAGAAGAAGTTAAATCCCTAAGGTAGCCTAATCATGTGTTGAAATCGAAGGAGTCAATAGAAGTTAAGAGTGAACTTAATACAGAGTCACCCGGAATAATAGTTGATCACATATCTTGTCACATCCCTTACTTCTCACCATGATATTTAATCATTGCTACTTAGTCATTAGATTGCCATTAGTTTCTTACAAGCAATAATATTAGTTTTATTAGTAGTTGATAACAACATAAATCAAAGATTTATTATCCTCGATAGTGTTGAGCTGAAGATTTATTAGAACATTGTTTAACCCAATCCCTATGGAGACGATTTAATACTATACTATCTTTGACTAGCGAGCCTAAGTTTTATACACAGGTTTTTCTCTCATCATTCTTTCACGCCCTGAACTCAGGGAGCGCGAACGGCGCTCAACCGAGTAAACCCAGTTGAGCAAGCCTACGTTACATCGACCTCTCATCATTACTCATGCATGATTTACCATAACATTATTAGATCTTGACTTTTAAATCGAATACATTTGGCTCAATGGCCTACAATCTTTCTCATGATGGGTGTGTAACCTCATAAATACTGTGAACATAAATACATGATAAAACTCAAATCTTTAATTACATGACCCACATGGTACATGGAGCTTCTATCACAATAGATACCTGAATACATAACATGAACTAGACCCAAACACCCACTAGAACTGTAGCGGGCTCACCATAAGCTGAGTAGTGAAGAAGATTACTATCAAAGATCCATATCATCCTGTAGAAGTACACATGCATCCATTAAACGAGGCAGCGCCCCCATCAAAAGGGACGTGAGTACATGTGGAATAATACTCATATGTAAGTGTCACACCCCAAACCTGGGGAGGCATGGCTGGCACCCGGTGCCGAGCTGGCCCAAGCGAACCACTCTCTAATTCATGATCATTCGACCAAAACTAGAACATATATAGGTCGAGTTGGCTGAGCTCATTCTTTTTGTAACTATCATGGGCCAACATGGCCACAACTCATAATGTACAATTGTAAGTGGGCGAACACTGTATCAATAAACTATCGTTCTTAAAACATGAATACATATGGGTCGTCAAGGCCTCTAAAATACTGTATAAAATGAATCTCTATTTACAAAGCCTCTAAGAATACATAATCTTTATAAGGGTCGGGACAGGGTCCCGCCATACAAACAAATACACGTCTAAATTATACTAACCAAACAAGCAACTCTGGAGCAAATGGAGTGCACCAACATCTTCCGCTAAACTGATCGCCTACTCGGAGGACTCTCGACCTGTCTATCAAGACCTGCGGGTATGAAACGCAGCATCCCCAGGCAAAAGGGACGTCAGTACGAATAATGTACTGAGTATGTATGGCACATAAATAAGTACATAATATACTTGGAAGAAATATAGAGTAAATGACTCAACCTATAAATCTGGATAACTCTGTAAATTATGAAATAATTATAGTGTCATGCATATGTGTATGAATGCCATGTCGTGCATAGGTACATGTTCCATAACATCATCAGGCCTCTGAGGGCATCCCAGCATATCATCTCGGCCACTGTGGGCAAAATCATCAATGTATACCAGCTGATCAGGTGGTGGTGCGTATATAACGCCGTAACCTTTCTCCATATCCCATATACATATAATATACATATATACGCGTATATAACGCCATCTGGTCATGGGTCAATATACATGTATAAATGAATTCAATGCATGAGAAAGTACGTCAATAGAATCTTTCGGAGTGTCATAAGACCATTATGCTTTTGATTAATATCATTAAATAAACTTTACCAACTTACGTATTTTTGAGACCCATGAACAGATGATAAAATAATATGACACGTGGGGAATCAAGAACATAAGCATCTCTAATATTTCTATGAATAGAGTCATGTATGGATATTGTGCATTTTCTCGTTTTGTTTGTGTCGTATGGATCATGCCAAAAGAAATAAGGGATAGCCTAAACATACCTAGAGCAGGGGAAAAATGCGTATGATATTTTTGGAATAGGTTGCACCGTACTCCTTTAGAATCGCAAACTCTCACGTTGCTTAGGTGCTAATAATACTGGTTGGAATTATTTGGTTGCAGGGAGTTTTGTTGAAAATTTGTAGGAAGTGATAAATTGCTAGCATTCTGATCTAATCACAAATAACCTATAAGACTTATAAGAATCACAAATCACGTTCTCACCTAATCACAAACTTATAAGAATTGCAAACTTCTCACTTCTGATTGTAGGGTGTATAAGATATTATAGGAAGTGATAAGCATTTATATTGCTAATGAGCAAAGCTCACATCTGAATTGTACTGTCTTGTAGTTAATGCGCAAAAGCGAATGTGCAAAGCTCACGTTTGTAGGAAATTTTTATGAAATGAAGTGTCTGGTTTGAGAACGTTTTGAATTTGATTTAGAAAGAAGGTATATGATTCTCACTTAATTATTCAATGTCCAAGTGAAACTAAATTGGAATGTCATACATGAAGTGGACTTATGACTAAGAGACTACACTTATGACAAAGAGACTACTATTACACGTAAGTAGACTTGTTAATGAGTCTTACTTTAGATGGCCACCTAAGACAATATGACTAAGAGTCATATGTCTTAGTAGTGGCTTGCTGCCACGTGGGGGGTGGGGTGGGAATTTTAAATCTTTATCCACTAATTAGGTAATTAGGTAGTGTCTCATTACCGGTAATTAACCAATTACCCGCATAATTACGAATTGTGTCAAATTACTTAAAATTCTACTTATTTTTGATATACTTTATACATCATACTATCATGGCCATATGGTACCATATAAAATAAATGCATACACTATTATTTTCTATTAAAACATCCATGTACAAATACATATATCTTCTCAACTTATAATTTTTCTAATCTCATATAAAGAGTACAAATGTTCGTATACTTAATTCTTAAAATAGTAAAAAGATAACCTTCTTTTCTTGTGAGAAATTAATTTCAATCTTTACAACCAAGAAAATCTTATAAATTTTCTCATATTATATATGTGTAAAATTTAATGCATATTCGAAAGTAGTAATACTAATAACTATATAAAATCATAATTTTCAAATGTTTTACAAAATATTCCACTCAAAATATCATATCAAATGTATATGACGGCACCAAGGTTGTTAATATTATGGGGTCTTACAGTAACATAGTCACAATCTTCAAAAATAAGAAGTTTAACTAACATGTATGCATTCAGTACGTGTAACATCAAATTGGAACTAAGGTTATTAATTTGAGCATCCAATATAAAATAATGACAATCTTAATTGAACCACTCAAAGTGGTCATCATTAAAATATACTCTCAATAGTCCATAGAAGGATAATATCAATTGCAAATTGATTTTCGATTCCCCATTTATCTACCATTATAGAAAACTAATTTTGCAGCATTCAGTTTCAGATTTAAATGCATTAGAAATTTTATTTTAAAATAGAAAGGTTGGGTAGAAACATGTAAACTTTTTCCTCCTATACAGATATCCTAATATTAAAGCACGGGGTGTAACAGTAAGGCAGCCAATAGAAACATTCGTCCTCGAATGTTAACTCCTAGTGATTTATAAAATTTTTACTAGGTCTCCTCTGTAAACTAAACTAAAACCCAAACTATATCTGAAGTCTCGTCTATTCAAAACCTTTTGTACTTGAGTATCTCGTATCTTCTTTACCTTTACTTTATTACTTACTTTTCAATCTCGCATTTATCTTCTGTCGCTTTCATAACCTCCTTTTCATATAGGTAGAAATTACATCTACGCCTTAAAACTCTATTGTGATAGCACCTTTGGTGCATACAAATTATGGCGAAAGCTTCATACAGATTTCTTACGACTCAGCTTTATGGCACGATTTGGAAACAAAAGAAGGGTAACATTTCCTAAATGCCCTATAGCCTCTCAATTATAAATGTGGAACGTAACACACCCATAAGTGAGACTCTACTAGGAACGACTTTGTAGACTCCTTAGCACACGACCAGCTCTGATACCACTTTGTCACGCCCCAATCCTAGGGATGCGTGGCTGGCACCCGGAGCCGAGCTGGCCCGAGCAAACCACTTAGTAATTCATGATCATTCGACCAAAACTAGAACATACATATGTCGAATTGGCTAAGCTCATTCTTTTTGTAATTATCATGGGCCAACATGTCCACAACTCATAATGTACAACTGTAAGTGGGCGAATATTGTATCAATAAACTATCGTTCTTAAAGCATGATTATATATGGGACGTCAATGCCTCTGAAATACCGTACAAAATGAACCTCTGTCTACAAAGCCTCTAAGAATACATAATCTATATAAGGATCGGGACAAGGTCCCGCTATACAAACAACATACGTCTAAATTATACTAACCAAACAAGCAACTCTGGAGCAAATGGAGTGCACCAACATCTTCCGCTGAGCTGATTGCCTACTTGTAGGACTCTCGACCTGTCTAGCGTGACCTGCGAGCATGAAACGCAGCATCCCCAGGCAAAAGGGACATCAGTACAAATAATGTACCGAGTATGTAAGGAACATAAATAAGTACATAACAGACGTGGAATAAATATAGAGTAAATGACTCAACCTGTAAATCTGGATAACTCCGTAAATCATGAAATAATTATAGTCTCATGCATATGCGTATGAATGTCATGTCGTGCATAGGTACATGTTTCATAACATCATCAGGCCTCAGACGACATCCCATCATATCATCTCGGCCACTGTGGACAAAATCATCAACGTATACCAGCTGATCAGGTGGTGGTGCGTATATAATGCTGTAATATTTTTTCATATCCCATATACATATAATATA